>JAECUM010091521.1:0-16760 GCA_016617855.1 Megalonaias nervosa
TATATATATATATATATATATATATACATATATATATATATATTAGTGATTATTCCTATAACATATTTCTGACTACTTTATCCAAAAATAAAATCTAATCAGACTTGTGCTTTTGGCATGAGACAATGAAAGATGAAATCAAAGATCAAACTGGGTTGAATTAATGAATTCAATTTACTAAAATGTATTAAGTCAGTGCCACAATTAATTTAATTTATTCAGATGTATGAAAGCATTGACTAAATTAGTTCAATTTAATGTGATATACAAAAGGATTACCAGCAATTTCAGCAAGTAAAGAAACACAGCAAGACAATCTGTATTATCCAGAAGTGGAGTCCACTACGCGGAGTGTAGCATACATCAGATATATTGTAGAAGAAAGTAGGCCATGGCAGCTGGAGTCCAGGTCGCGGAGCATAATAAAGCTTAAAGTTGTTATAGAAGAAAGTCTCGCTATAGTATATGGATTCCACGTCGCAGAACGAAACATACTGAATAATGTTGTAGAAGAACGTCTGACCATAGCAGATGCTAATGTTTAAAACTTGAAAGATAATAATTTGCTTTCAAACCAGCTCAAGCTGTGCCAAATATATCGCTTCCGTTTTACGTTTATAATATTTACACTAGACGACTTCCATGAAAGCTTCCTTCTAGTAATTCCTAACAAACATACTCCGGATTCTCAGTTGAATGGAATAGTGATGATATTGCAGAAACGAACTCATTAAGAATTTGTATGAAAGAGAGAACAATGAAGAGCAACAATCATTCGTTTCATATAGATGTTTGTTAATATGATTTTTTATTGTTAGCTGGTGTCGAGTACATATTATATAAACAATTTAATTTGCTGATGAATTGGAAAATAAAGAAGTTTGTATATTAAACCGTCTCTCGAACTGTCAATGTTATCAAGATATCTTGACCTATAATTCATTACTGGATCCTAGCAATATTGTAGTATTTTCATCATAAAAATATGCATCTGTGTTCCAGGGAGAGATATATCATACGTCATTTAGCATTCGAAAACAATCTCATTGAGACAGGGAACATTTTATGGTTTAAAAAGGTCATTTTACGCAACAATTTGACGAGTTATTTAAATAATAGTAACCAGGAGCTATTTGTTACTAATGGATTGCTGCCTGGAAAAAGTGTTCGTAAATATCTCCAAAGTACACGCTTTGCTGCATTAAAACTTCCTTACATTCCTCTGAAGGAGATCTGACAAAGAATCAATAATCAGTGCTTGGCACCGTCGTGGACATAGGTAACACAAGGGTTTGTCACTCTGAAACAATGACGTTGTTACGTACAAAATAGGCTTGCACAGGAAAAAATAAATTTGTGTTATTTAAAGCATTTTTAATTACAGTATAAATTTACTTGGTATTGTTATGTCTTATTCTTTGAATGATGGCCCCGTTTGGAGTCAGAACCACTGTCACATGGACAATAATTGTATTTGCGAAATAAATGAAATATTGAAACGGGTATGTCTACTAGTGTTTTGCTGAGTCATTTCAACTTGAAATATTAGTTGTTACCGTTGAATACCAATGTCTTACTGTGTAAGCTTACCCTTTAAACCTTTTGTGAAGGTTATCATTTCTGGATTTACAATTATATATATATATATATATATATATATATATATATATATATATATATATATATATATATATATATGGTTCATAATATGTGTATAGCGTACTTCAAAAGTGGTATATATTACTATAGCTATAATTAAGTAGTATTATTGTCTATCCTAACATTACGATGACATTGTAATACAAACAAATTCCTTTTCATCATTTCAGTAAATACCACAGCATCATCCCATGTACAGTCAACCGTGCCTGTCCAGCATGGAGAGGTCGGATATGGTTATCCCAGTGGTGGTCCCCCACCTCCATATGGCCAGCATAATAACGTGTCTCAGGGATATGATAACTCGGCCAATCCACCACCACCAGCAGCGAAATATTAGGAGCCATCTTTTTATTCGGACTTTTATCCATCCCTATCATTTTCTAAGCTTTAACAAATCTTAAATTTTGAATAACACTAAATGTAATGATAGTGTTATCAATTTTGTTTACGACATTATTGTTCAAAAGTACCTTGCTCATTATCTTTAATCTACAAGATGCAAGCTAAAAACGTTATCTCTACATCTGACCTGATTTCACTTTTGCAGGATATTTTCGGTCTCATGGACCAGATAGCATGTTATTTTCGAATTTAATGCAACATGGCTGGCGAGAAATATTAGCTATTTTTATGTGGTCTAGATAATGATAAGAATATCACCAGGTGATGTTAGTTGTCCGTCCGTCTGTATATCATCCTTTATGTTCCCTGTTCCTTTAAAATGTTGAAACATCTACATTCCAAACTTTATAACTAGATTATATTAGTGGCAAGGAAAGTAGGTGTCGGAGTTGGGCTGAAAGATTAACTTTAAATGTCACAGGTACTGTGAGAAGGAAAGCATGCTTCCACATAGTTACTGTGTATCTGTGTTAAATATGTTATTTAGATGGAATAATAATTAAGAAATATTTCCGTTCAGTTATTAAAGACTATGAAGCCATGCTGGCAGTAATGTGGGTATACTGTAAAGGAAAATTGAACTCCGTGCACTATCTTTGACATTAGTAAACTGCTTGCTGTATGTAAACTATGTAGAGTTGTAATGGAATGTCAATCTCCTGTCCAAATATCACATAAATGTATATACAACACAAGTTAATGTGGTATTGTTTAATGTTCACTCAGTGAATGTCTCAATAAGGAGCTAATTCAAATGTCCTTCATTCACATTGCATATAATAAATACAATCTATTAAAGAAAAGAAACATAAGCCATGTTTTGCTCTCAAATCGCTCATTATTTGCAAAATCAGTCCTTTCATGTCGTATTGGTAGTCCAATTGGCTAAATCTATACACTAAAAGTAGAAAAGCAACACCCAGATGTACATATTTTACAACTCTCCAACAAATGTGTGACAAATGCATATGCCATTGTGTCCTAAAGGCTTCGTAGCCCAGATATACATAACACATATGCGTGTAAGTACATTGCCTAATTAATTTAATTTCATGTTTTCATATCCAATTTGTGTTATTTTCTAACTCTTACTGCAATTAACTACCCAACACACACTATTTAAAATATAACTGCCAAGATCAATATGCAGAAGCCGATGTAAGACAGACCTCACTGTAAATAACCGAAGGCTTTGCGTATGAAACAATTCTCGTCTTTCAATGTGGCCTGGACATATCAGCTTCATAAAATAATCAGTTGGTTTCTTTCTTAACCTGTATGCAATCCTTCAACAAAATTTGGGCCAGGTCTGTCATGTGGAAATAATGTTATTTTACAGAAGCCATTTTTGTTCTCTCAGTTTGTGACCTTTAAGTTCACCATTGTAACATTAACAAAACTAATCGTTTTCCTTAGCCAAAGTATGGGGCACCCACCAAGTTTGGGATGAGGAATGTAATGTAAAACTAACGTCATTGTCCAAACTCAGTTTTAATTCTTTCACATTGACCTTGAGCGCCCGCCATCTACAAAAGTTTGTCAACCACAGATGGCACAGAACCATAAGTACTTACGCAAATCATATTTCTATTTTTACGTAACATTTGACCCTGAACTCGAGAAGGGTTTCTTCTTGAACCAAACTATGAAAACACTTTTCAAAACCGTTCGTTGTGGGACACATGGGTGATTGTACAAACATAATTTTCCTTCATCGTAACAGTGACCTTGGACTTTGAAATTCTGACTATGAGATCAATATGTGGTTCTTTATTAAAACGAGTGCACGCCATCCACAAAGCTTGATAACTGTATATACTGGGGAACTAGCATTGTGGTCCAACGTTGAAAATAGTATCATACTGATTGATGGACACTATCAAAACACACTGACCTGCATGTATAAGAATAATAAGATTTTTGTATCATACTCTTGATACTTTCAGAGTTTTTGAAGCAGAATGGATTCTCATCCTGAATATTACATTCTTTTCCTCATACCCAGAATATGAAGATATTTTTTGACTAGCAAGACATCAAAAAGGTATTGGCATTGTGACTTCGCACTTGGCATATTAATGATAACACAACATTCAAGATGGCTACCACGGTGGCCATACTGGATAACAGACTTTCAATATTTCTATTTAATAGCAGACATATATAATAAAACATTGTATAGAAAAGCACAATATCAATATGACCATTTATCCAGGAGAAGTTGTGATACTGCCGGAACAGTAAGTCAAAGGGCTGCCATTATGCATCAACTGAACCGTGATATCTTGTTACTAACACAGTCTATGCAGAACAAGGTAATGTATATTGAAGAAGCAATTCGAGCAAACCGAGTGCACGCCATCCACACAGTTTGGTAACGGCATCCTGAATATTAAATTCTTTTCCTCATACCCATAATCTTAAGATATGTTTTGACTAACAAGAGATCAAAAAAGTATTGTCATGGTGACTTCGCATTTTGGGCAGGTTACTGATTACATATTAAGATTTCTACCACGGTGGCCATTTTGGATCACAGAATTGCAATATTTCCTTCCAGTAGCACACATATATTATAAGACATTGCATGGAAAAGCACAATATCAATATGACCATATATCCAGAAGAAACATTGATACTTGGGGAACAGTAAGCCAAAAGGCTGCCATTATGCATCAACTGAACCGTGATATCTTGTTACTAATACAGTCTATGCAGAACAAGGTAATGCATATTGAAGAAGCAATTCTGTCTGAGCTACTAATGTTGGGGTAACTTTACTTAATTTAATTGCAATGAAAGCTATTATTTTGTTTCCAATCATATAGTGATTCTTTCTTATCCTCAGACCCGAAGATAATTTATTCGTTTGAATTAAATAAGAACCGCAGTTCTGTTGATAAATCAAAGCAACATTTCAGAATATACTTTTGACACGTAATTGTGTTTTCGAACAACTATTCCAAACCTCCATTCCATAAGCGTTGAATTGTTGGTTCATTATTTATGTATGGATGAATGTTCTTCGAAAATCAGCAAAACAACCTGAAAATATTGCAAAAATAGGCTTTGATTTTGAAATGTTATTAATATTTTTTTTGGTCTATATAGGAACTTAAGATTTGAGAAATGCACTAAAAAAGTGAACACCTAGCTTAATTTTAAATGCACTACATTGAAGAGATCTTTAACATTTAAGAACTTAAGTCAAGAATTTGCTTTGTAGGAAACTATTTCAGAAAACAAACATTGAAAGTGGCAGGGAAGGCAGAAATTATCGCATGTCTTGAGGTAAAAATATTGCATTGAAAACACTGTAAGGTCAAACTTGTTTAACGTCCTAACAATGATGATCATACGGCTAAGATATATGGGAAGTGAAGAAGCTACGGATAAGCAACAGAGAGGTTAATATGTTTCAGTTTCTCTAGCAGCAATCTGTGAGTTTTATTTGTATTGTATTTCACGTGACACTGCAAAACAAACATTACTGCATTTCTTTCGCAATTTGCATACATTTCCTAGTACGCCCTTGTGAACAAAACATGCACTCACAGATTCTACATCCGTCACAAAAATAAGAGTACACTGTCGATTAAGTGATTGAGAAAGAGCTTAATATTTTGCATATGCTAATGGATTCACAGCTTTAGTTGCAGTTTTGGCTATTTTGCATATTTAAATAGGCAGGCATGTATCTAACAATGATGATCATATGGCTAAGATAATATTTTGTAAATCATAAAAAGTGTTTTAATATTCCTTTAAAATAGGTGGTGGATTTCAAATAAATTTAATATGTAGCTCTCTCTCTCTCACTCTCTCTCTCTCTCTATATATACTCTCTGTATATAGCCTATATATATATATATATATATATATATATATATATAGAGAGAGAGAGAGAGAGAGAGAGAGAGATATATATATATAGACAGACAGACAGAGACAGAGTATCTTAGAAATGTGTCTAATGTTATAATGTTTGCAAGTAATATCGTTAAAATCGGACATTGATATCAAGTATACATATTTAGTATGCAATGCATGTCCGACTGCAAAGATAATTTAGATAATTTTTGTGATTAAGTGTTTCTTTGAGGCTTCATATATTTCAAAGGATAAGGACCTGGGCTGATGAATTGCCTTTCTTTTGGCCAGCGTACTCTTGGCAAATAATTGAAGAATATACACTTGTCACACCTACCTGTCCATATGTTCGAAAATTCACAATTCATATCTTTTTGTTCTTTCTTCCTGGAAGTTTTTATATTTGATGTGCATAAGACCACAGGAAATTATAAGTATACGCAAAATACGCTCCAGGTGACTTTATTAAAGTTAACCTCGATGGATTGCACATGAGTACTAACAGGATATGGTTGATGTCAAATAATAGAGATATAGTAAACTGGTAATGGATATGGATGTCTGCTAACGATGGCTATTTTCGCTGATCTAAAGAATGATGAAGAATGCTGACAAGTGATATTTGCTAATATGGGATAAACATCAAGCTGTAAAATATGATTCATAAATGAGGTAAGAAATAAATGAGGTTCGTTATTGAGATAAGAATTAAAACCTCATGAATCGTTTATGCTGGAGGTCTGTGTATTATATGTATACCATACCTCCTGAAATTCAGTTATATATATCGGCAGCGTTGAACGTGAAAGAACAAGCCAGGTGCCTTTATTAAAGCTGATTTTAATGGATTGCACATGTGTGGTATCCAAAAAGAGTTGATATTGAATAAGAGAAATGTATTAAGGAGGAAACTAATATGGAAGTTTGTTTTAACCAAGGCCATTCCTTTAGCTAAAATTGAGAAGAATGCTGATACATAATATTAGCTAATATCTCTTAAATAATAAGCTGTATACCAAATTTGGTTGATATCAAATAGCAAATAAGGAGTTAATGCGCGGAAACAATAATTGTTTTTTTTCTGAAAATCAGTGGCTTTAATTTTGATGACAGATGACAATGAATGAAAACACAACACAGAAATGTCGCCAGTGTTGGATTTGCTGCTCTTATGGGCTTAATTCCATTATTAAGTAGATGATAGGCTATATATGAAGGCTTGTAGTTTTTTTAAATAGGAAGAACCCGGTAAACAGTTTGCAAAGAATCAAAACTCCTAATCACTAAGCTAGTGGTTAGTAAGAGCTAGCGATGAAAACACTAGTGGCTGGAGGAAAGGAAAGATGATGATAAATGCAAAGCAACATGCCAAACGTGGTTAAAATCAAGTGAATGAGACTTTTGTACAGACAATACTATGGGTGGATCTGAATCAAGTGATTATAAATCTGCTAAATGAGAATGCAGAAGCAGATGCAGAGGCTGTAAATTCTTTCGGAACCCAATAGAGACGTAACGCATGTTTTTCATTCATAATGCTGCACTTAAAGATGAAATGAATGCTTCGCTTGCTTGACGACAGAACACAATAGTAGGTGTAAATGTTTCACATGGCAACTAAGTGTTTATTGATACTATTAATGAACATCACTACAGTTTTAAATCATGCACGTAAATGTGTACCTTGACTGATGCAGTCCTGTGTTTATCAGCTCTTGTTTCAAAGTAATCCACTTGGCAGATATATTCTTCCCTACCCTATACTGGTTGCTCTGGTACCACCAATAATTGTATTTTCTTTACACCATCCAATTTAGCAATTATAGCAGTACCGAGTCAACATAATATAATAAGACCGTTAAATATCACTTTTAATTAATCGTAAAGTATTTGATTAGCTTGAAATGTTTTGTTCGCCAATAATTAGGTCACATTACACAATATGCTATCAACAACTAATATGACGGTCGCATATGCGATAGTTATCAATAACCATTTGCTCTAGGCAATGGTAGGTCATGGGTTGTGATTGAATATGTAGACTGAGGTTGATCCGAGCATTCAGTACTAACAAAACAAATTATGTTAAAAAGCAAAGAGATATTAAAGGATGACTTTTAGCATGTCCGGCGTGTTTTAAAATAGAAACAATGCACCTAGCAGATCGTAATCTTGTGCTTATCTGGTTGGTTACTGAAACGTCCGGGACGTCGGTGTATGGGCTTTCATAAGCCCTACATGAAAACAAATTGATATCACTAAGCTCACAGCTTAATAATTGCATATTTAACATTTGATAAATGATGATGTGATGACAAATAGAGAAGAAAAAAATTTGAAATGTGTCTTATATGAGGAAGAATCAAGACCACTTGATTTATTCTTTCTGGAGGTCTGTAAATTATATGTGCATAATACAACTTGACATTCAGGTGTAAATATCGAAAATGCCTTTATTAACGTTATCATGATGGATTGCACATGCGTCCTAACCACATTTTGTTGATATAGACTAATAGCGATTTATTAAGGAGGGAAATATTATGCATGTTTCTGATAACCAAGGCTATTCACTTAGCTATATACTGACGAAGAATGCTGACAAATTATATTAGCTGATAACACTTAAATAGCAAACTGTATACCAAAATTTGGTTGATATCCATTAGCAACTAAGGAGGTACTGAACTGAGCAAAGAATGGGTGGCACTCATTAAGGGTGACAGAGGAAGAAACCATAACGCAGAAATCTGATAGGTATTGGTTTTAATGCTGTTATGGGCTTAACGCCATTACTAAGCAGATGATAGGATATACATAACAGTTCGTATATTCTGTAGGAAGAATCCTGTAAAAATAAAGAAGGCTCTCTGCCCGAAACTGGATCAATGGGCGAGATTGATCTGTAAAAACTAGCGGGATCAAAACTCCTGACACATGGGGTAACGAAAATTGGCGATAAATGCAAAGCAACGTTCCAAACGTGGTTTAAATCCAATATTGAATAAATTAATGAATTGTACGGACAGCAATATAGAAATTGTTACACAACAAAATAGGGAAGCAAAGTGCGTTTATTTTCCTTTATGCCAAACTTAAAGATATAATAAATGATTGTTTTTCTGGAAGGTAGACAATCATATTAGGCGCAAATGTTCAAATGACAAGTATAATTTGGTGAGCTCAACACAAACTAACTCATACTATGCACCATGATTTATGACCCAGAAAACTTATTTGTACCCTCTAATGCGCACTCGATGTAATGGTTTTCGCAATCTTCATGAATTCACTGTAGTTTCATAATGTAACAGACACCTATTTCGGACAGTGTTCTGTCATTTGTTAAGTGATGCTGATTAGTGTACAAACAAACTGTCTATAACTGCTTCTCTGTTCGATTCTTACCATACTATTGTCGTTTTTATTCCATGCTAATTTATTTGCAGAAAATACCATATAAGAACAAAAATTCTATATCCGTGTTTTAACGTTGATGCTTCAAAGAATCGTTTTAAGGGTTGTATTATCTATTTAGTTCAATGTATTTCATCAAATCATTAAAAGTCCTTTTTGTCCGTAGCACGTTTTAAAACATTGACTGTGAGACCTAATCGGTTATTTTTCCAAATGTGTATACGCATAATCCGCGGTGTTGCATTGTTGCTACTTTTAGAATTGAACACTACATTGTATTCAGGTAAAAAAAAATTCTGCTTATTTGGACAAGCATAGTATCATTCACATTCGTCTAGGTGTCCAAAATGGAACTTAGCCAGACAATCTATCGTAATAATGTTTCGAGCATCGAAGTTTCATCCAGAGCAGATTACCTTTGAAAATACAAGGATGAGTTTACATCAATTATTTTATGGTCATAACAATATCAAATACTGATGTTTAAGATGAGCTGCGAACAGGAAACCAATATTTTCTAGAAACGTAATTAAAACGAAGTAAATAAACTAATAGTTACCAAAACAAAGAATGTTAATTAGCTTATCACACCCATCTCATCAAGTGTTCCACCATCTACAACAAAAAAAAAAAAAAACATTGCTTCACAGAGGTTGCTAACTTGAACTGTCTGGTTAATGCTTGTCGTCATTGTCGCGTCGACGATGGCAGTCAAAGTTCACCAGGGCAAGACATTGCATGTTATAGGCGCAATCAACAGGGAAAACACCCCCAAAGAAAACATCGAGTGACCAAAAAAAATCAAATAAAATGGCAAACAATTTTGTTTTGAAATGGCATAAATTGACCAACACCCGCTAACTCACCTATGCTACTAAAACATAGTGAAGTGGAACGGTTATGCAAGCCATCCTCTTCATATTAAAGTGACGAATATCAAATGCAAGAAACTATTAAACTTAACATTATTAATAAAGCTGACAACCTCCAGATGTAACACCTGACTTCCATTTACGCACGACAATGTAATTTTGAAAGTACTACGTTACTGAGCTAACAAATGCGGGAACCATAATGATCGACAAACTATATTTGTTATGTTATGAATCATTTCCAGGGTAATAAACTGCAAAATAAGTCGGGAATTATTTGAACGTAAATTCAAGACATCGTTAATGACGAAAATAGACACAATAGTTTCCAAACAATGAGATTCCTTGTCGGTGACTGTCATTCGTGTATATTACATTAGCTCGATCATATCTAGGTTTATGATGAGAAAGTTCATCTTTAACACGCATTACTCAATTCCAGGGAGCTGTGTAAGATCTCTTAGTTAAGCAGCAATAAAATAATTAGGTACTGATTTTCACAGATGACAATAAGAAATTTCTTCTCATTTGACGTTTTCTTCAAGGGTCTATCAGGAAGGTTGATGAAAGTGAAGACTTTATACTCTGTTGAAAGAAGGCTTAGGCTCGTTTCGTCCCCAAAGATATCAATTGAGAGATAAAACTGTCATTCAAGTCTGGATACTACTCTTTCATTATATTCTTTTCTGAAACGGGATTCCACATTTCTCCCAGCTACCTTTGTATGTTTTTATTTTGACTAATAATCAAACAGAAGATGATAGACTGGTCAACCATAACAGTGTTCTCTGGTCAGGAGTGTGAGCCTTTCAGTGACATTGTATTCACAACATTAGACTAAATATTTCTTTTGTTCTAACCATCGTGACATGACGAATATGTCGTCTATCTTTCCTTCTTTTCTTGGTAGTAATGTCAATGACTGATGCCTTTCCTATTCTGGATGGAAACTATCATCATCAATGTAAATTTCATTGTGTACTATGTATATCTGTAAAAGTCTAGATCATTTCTGATGGACTGCTAATTTGCTGGCTATTATTGGATTCTGCATCCACGATTATGTTCAGTGCTTGTTCAAAGTCAAGTGCAAACTGATGTTGTATACGGGATTGACCTAACTTTGTGGAGTGGATATCTCATCCAAAATAATAACTTTAAGAATATATTTCGCACTTATTCGTTCAGGTGTCCACGCATCTCCATTTCATCGAAATAAACTGTGATAAGTATGACATTTGACACCTCGTTGTTTCATCTCTCTAGCAATCCGGTGAGTAGGAGTTAGTACTACCATGTCTAAACGCTTCTATCACGGGTGCTGTTTTACCAGAACCAATAGGTCCATTAAGATAAACAGTTGTATGTCTGGCCACAGGATCATATACCGATGGTGCTGATGATTGTTGTGACATTTGACCATTTTTGTAATACATCTCTACAGGTTTATGATCAGCAAATTCAGCATAAGTAAGTATCATCTCATTCTTGACTCTCCATTGTCCTATGGAGAATCACAGATTCCTATATTACATTCATCTAAGAATCCTATATTTTCTTTCCTGATATAAAATGAATCTGTTTCGACTCTAACTACGGTATCAAGAAATTTATTTATCATCGATAGTAGCTTTATGGAAAAATCCGCAAGCATCGAAGATCTTAACTGAGTATATTGCAGTGAGTCGATGTCATAATAACATACAATACTTTAGTCCAATCACTCAAATATGCATTTTCTCGCATCGCAATAGTACCTTTACTAGTTGTATCAGCGATTATAAAATCAAGTTCAGCATCGTCGATGATTAATCTTGTACAGCGTAGTCGATGATTACATGAGGCTCCTTGTGTAAATTTACCGATGAATTTGTCTGCCCAGATTTTCTGCGAGTGATATAACCATTGTCACTTTCAGATTTTAGCATCCAAACATGATTTTGTGTGCGATATGAGATTAATACTTTGCCCACGCTTAGCAATATTAACAGATTCTTATCAAGCATAAATTTCAACAGCACGTTCGGATCCCGACCCCGCGAGGTCATCGCACAGAAGTCCATCGGATATATCTCTGGATTAGGTTTATTGAAATGCCTCCAGAAACAAACAATAACAACAGGATGAGCATGTGCTGAAAACTCAAACGATTCAATCTCGGCAACTCCAGTTAAATCGAAATCTGGTGTTACCCCGGAGGGTATGAGGCCATTTATCGATACCTTAGTCGTCTCATGTGTAGGATGCCCGAATCGTTTAAAATAGTCCAAGCATTGTCCAATACCAAGAACAACTCCTGGATGATATTCAACCACGTCAATAGAGATAACTTCGTTGAATTCATATTTGGAATTCCAGAACCCTCCGTGTCCATAGTCTACACACGATCTCTGAACGTCTTCAAGAAATTCTCCACGTATGGGTCTCCGTGAATTTTTCTTGTGAGCAAATTGAGCAATAACAGTCGGAGCAGTAAAACAATTAATACGTAATCGTTCTATCTAATCGTTATTGTCCACGTATCTCAATCCAGTCTTGGTCATCTGCGTATGAAGAGATACCTCACAATAAATATCACCGAACGTCAGCACGAATTAATTAAATTTGCTGTCTTCGTCACTATGGAACAACCGCACGGATACTTTATCGGTTTTGCTGATCTCGTGAATATATTAGAACTTATCGTCGTCATCGGCTTCATAGAATCGGACTTTCTTATCTCGTGGGAATATTTTTATACCTGGCGACCACGCATGAGCGTTATGGGCAATTATCACTATCGGTGCTCCATTTCTTACATATTTATAAAATCTCTCCCGTTATTGTTCTGACCGCGATCGGAAATCTTAATTGTCTTCCCAGTTCAGTGATGTTGCTGATCGTGGCTCCACTTAATCTAACGTTTTTTTCCCAAGGTTTTATGCTTTTTTTTTTTTTCACGTCGCAGTTTTGTGAGACCCTTTCATCGCAAGGTGTTCATGAAATGTTCTGTGATTCTCTGGGAGACACAATTTAGGATAACGCTAGTTGCGGTGTTAGCATTGGCAATAGCTCATTATCAGGCCTATTTAACGGATAAATCAAATTAACAACTGCAGTCAACAGGCGTGCTCTCTCGTAGCATAGTTTGTCAAATCTAGTTAGCATTCCTGGTCTAGAATTTTTATCTAACACGGCAACACCCCCGGTGCTAGCACTGGGCAGTTTTGAGATTCACGAACAGGGTCACGTTGATCACTGATAATCTAGGTTATGTCATTGTCCATGCTAGCGTCGATCTCGGAAATAATCAATTTTATCCTGGGAAATTATTTGTGTTCACCCTGATCCGCATAATTAATGATTGTCTTTGCTAGTTGGTCATTCATAGCAGTATTGCTGAAAATATAGTCATGCTTTACTCTAAATATTGACCAGACATGCGTTAAATTATGTCTAAACTACTTTTTACCCATACGCTTACGATCAAAATCAATCCAAGATTAACGTCAAATAATACGTGCCGGTATGGGTGCTTGGTTCCAGGACTTTGTGTTGGGGGACCAGGGTTTATTCTGTCAAAGTTGAATCTGGCTTCAGAGGGTTTGATCGCAAATAATCGTATAAGCTCCTCCGTCATATAAATAAGGCAAGTATATCTTTAAATTAAATTTCAATATGTAATGTATAATTACAGAGGAGGCAATATATCAGAGATTACAAATCAGAAGTTATTTATATTGATATCAGGCAAAAGTCACATAAAATACAGTTTGTCATACCCTAACTAGTATAGAAGATTTGGTGATGAGACACTGCTACAGCAACCAATAATTGGCGGACTAATGTCAACCCCAGAGAAGTGGGATGTGTGTCGGACTGTGGTACAAAATGTCGATCGGATGTGTCATGCAGGTCACATTTTGGTGGCTGTTGAAGAGCTATATTTTCTATATAGTGAATCAATGTGTCTCGAGCATCTGTAGTGCACATGAAATATCGACCAAGTTAACATTCTCGATCGTCGTGTATAGCATCCATGTCTACCTTTAAGCCACACTTGGGGACATACAGCGAAATTAGTAGGAATGATAAGCAGAGTCGGTTTTGGTAAATTATTAAACATATGGGAAAAAATTACTTTAAACGACACTTGCGTGCAGAATGAGAAAGAGTAAGATAGCCCCAAAGAATACTTTTGGTGAAAAGTGAGGCTGTCATTTGAAATTACATTACTCCGCCCTTTTTGATAAGAGGAAATTAATATTAGGCTACCATGTTGAAAAGCTTATAGTACACAAGGGGAAAAAATGTAATTACAACGCTTACACCAGTTTAGGTATTTACTGACCCATAACCCATATCTACTGAATATCATATATAACTCTTCTGACCAATACGCCGACTGAACAGTGCGCATATATTCAGACCAAGAGCCAACATTCACTGACTAACACCAATAATTACTCTCCATCAGGCCTAAACAGTACTAATATTTTCTGAGTATCACCCATAACTACTACTCAATACCTACGAACACTCACCCTTACTAAGCTATGGATAGTCTTATAGGTTAGCAGGCAGTGCAAAATGCTGTAAACTAGAAAGAAGAGCAACTGTACATTTTATACTGGCACTCAAAAGGAAACATACCTCAAAGTCCATTTGCGGATGTGAAAGAAATCGTCCCATTTAAGGATTGAAAGAAAATAAAGAGGGAGAGAAAATCAAATAATAACGCAAAGAATTTTATTTTAGAAAGCCACAAATTAAGCAACGTCTTCTAACTTAACGATGCTACAGGAAAATGTTGCAGTGGGGTTATTCGGGCAGAACTCCTCTTCTTGTTCAAGCGACGAATGTCAAATGAAAACGGTGTTAAACATAAAGGCATTTTTGAGGTTGGCAACGTCGAGAAGTAAGACCTAACTCCATTTCATCAGGAACAGTGCCATTTTGCCATCGAAGAATTCCAAGAATCAGAGATAAATAAAAGGAATAACGATAATGATCGCTAAAACACATGTTAATGTTTGAGTCGTTTCTAGACAAAAATGACATTCAAAATACGTTAGGAAGTAGTTTAATTGAAACCCAAGATATTGTTGATGACGAAATTAAACACAATATGTTCAAACATCATCGCATCAGACTCCTTAGATCTAATATTATTGAATTAGGTGCATGCGACTGCCATTTGAATCATATAGTCAGTTATATCGTCTTCGAGGAGGCTAAGTAGACTGCCACAGAATACGAACTTGGTCAGTGACTTTTTTTCTGTTTGTTACATTAGTTCAATCATATTTTGATTTAGGATGAGAAAGTTCATTTTAGCACATACTACTGGTGTCTTCCATGACATGATATGTAACCCCTTTGTTTGGCATTTTTGACAAATAATTATGATTTTATTTAATTGAAATTCTATTTAAAACTTTTAAAAATTGCCAAGGTAATTTAATATTTTAACTTTATCAATATAAGGTTCACATGTATTTATTCTGGTTTAAACTTTCGTCGAAACCCTATAGATCGCTGAAACTTTGTCCAGATTCCGGGACTTGATCATATTCCGTCGTCGGTATTATGTAAGTCTTATATAGTTTAGATACAATGTGCCTGCTAAGTCTGTATCTTATTTTCGGCAAGACGTTATTCGAGACAATGACGTTTTAAAATGCTTTCTATGTGATAAAACCATTTGATATTTGATTAACATAATCATCCAAGATGCCGATGAGAATTTGCACACTAACGATGATTTTTTTAAAGCAAGTTAAGGAATTCTTGCTACCTTCTTGTCCGTAAACAAAGCCATGCTAGACGTATAGGACGACAATATAGGGTGTATTGAAATTTATAATTGCGCAGAACATTTCTACACGGTAATTGGGAAATTAAAATTATAGCGAATCTTATGGGATTTTGGCATGTGGGGTTCATCTGAACTGTCTAAGAGAAAATTCCCATTGTGTACAAGGGCTCTTGATGGGTCTACACGAATATAACGTGCAACTCGCCTCTTGACAGTCAACGTAAACTTAATACAACAACGAAACAGCGGAGGCTAAGGGAATTTAACATTACAGCACATGGTATGGGAATTTAACATGATGGCGCCAGTTGAGCGATATGCATGACCTTAACATAGGAGTTCCTTATGATAGTGAGCTGAGAAATTAACATTGAGAGTAATTGGCAGCGCGAATAGAGATTCTTGACTTTAAATGGCAAGGGTGATATCCAAAATTCTGTGTGTCTGAATCAGCTAACTAGCAGCACCATACATTTATCTATATATTTATATCATACCTCAGCATGCATGTCACACACTGTCAAAGAGAAACATGTCAGGCTGTCAGTTACAGTAACTGGTACCCCACTGAATTTAAGGGAGATAACTCTGCTAGAACTAAACATGGGTAAGAGTTATCCAGTTACAGTAGATGCATTTTAAACGAACTTAATGCTGTATGTTTCCAAATGACTCAAATGATTGTTATGTCTGACAGACACCAGAAGTGTTACATAATGCATCAATCACAGCTAGTATTT
>JAECUM010091522.1:0-35903 GCA_016617855.1 Megalonaias nervosa
TAACGTAGATTATTATGAAGAAATAAATGATGACCATAGAACTATTGATGAACCTCTGAAGGAATTTAAAAGATTAATCAGACTACAACCAGACAGAGTACAATGTGAAATAATGCGAGGAGTAATTCCAGAGACTTCTATGAATGAATTTTGGACTTTATGGAATCCCGCTGATTTAATAGTCGCGAGTAGAAAGATAGTTCGTGATGAACTACAGGAGAAATTATTTCTGTTACATAAAGAAAAGTTTTCAGATCTACCTGTACCCTTGTGTTATCGCCCAGCAGATACTCGACAACAGAATATTGATGTTGAAATTCCTGATGGAGACACTGAAAGTGTCCGAGTACAGAATCTTGTCTTGAATGATATTGTTTTAGTAGATATTAATGTCGTTGAGAATGCGCTGAATATGAATAAATCACCGTGGACGTTAGGATACGCTATAACTATTCACTCTTCACAAGGGTTAACTATTTCTGATACAAATATCTGGATTATAGATGATCGGATCGAATGGTCGAATTTAGTCTATCTCGCAGTTTCTAGAGTCAGAAGAATATCTCAACTACATAGGGTTATTATTAATTTTACAGAAAATAATGATCAGACTGTTAGCAATGACGTAATAAGAAAAAAACTATCTGGTTATAAGCAGTGCGATAAAAAAAATAAGCGTAACTTTGATATTGATGTTGAATTTATTATAAAACTAAAAGCACAACAGAATAATAATTGTGCAAGTTGTAACTGTAATATGTTGTGGCAATATTCGAATAATAATCCAAGACAATTTACCGTAGATAGAATTAATAGTGATCTTGGTCATACACGTGATAATGTGATGCTGACCTGTCTTGAATGTAATCGACGTCGGGGCGCTGGACGCCCTGGTTCTGGTTATGTAATTGTATGTGGTGGTAATTGTGTGTCTTCAGGGATTACCTGTAATTGTTCACGTACAAATCCACGTTGAGGTGCGGTAGAATCTAATCTGTAAATTGGAGGTCTACCAGTGGATCTAACCACACTAGAAATTGTATGTGTAGTCACGCTCCAGATAGGATCGGTTGCTCTTTTTTTACCACCTTCAAGTTCACCAGGTTCGTATAAATATCTTACAGTTGCATTACCTAATACTGGTTGAGGTTGTTGTCTGTCATTACTACGGGGTATATATTTTTTTGTGATCGCAATAGAAGGTTTCATGGAAGTTGAACGAGTAATTTCATTATTTAATGCAGCTATCACACTTGGTAACCTTGCAACCCATTCACGAGATCGCTCACCAGATTTAAAGTTAGTAGATATTTCTTTTGCATATTGGTATCCAAATAACCGCTCGGCAAGTGTTCGATTAAATCGTTCAACAATTGCCTGATCACGATGAATTTCAGTATGTCCTCGTCTGATTTTAACGTTATGTTTCTTCATTAACGATAATACTACTCCAAGAAATTCTTTGCCAGGATCAACCTGTAATAACTGTGGCCATCGTAGACCACCTTGTGGTCCAGATCCTCGCTGATAAATTCGTTCAAACGCAGATGAAACTTCAGACGCTGTCTTTGTTGATAATGGTTCAGCTTCTTTATATCTACTTGCAACGTCAACGACAGTTAATGCGTATTTGTATGTGCGTGACTGACGTTTACCAATTTTAATGGTATCGTGTGGTAAAAATAAAATATCTGCTTGATGAACCTCATTAGGGACGCTGACATCAAAATGTGCATATTGAATATTTTTAGGTGGTGGTAGATAAATTTGCCATATTGCCTGTCGTGCTAACCACGCTGCAGCAACAGAACGTGAAACTTTTGCTGCTTCAGATAATTTAGTAATAGCTGATTTACCTCTCCAATATCCTCTTGGGCTATAATAAATGGATTCCATTATAATATTTATATAATTAATTACCAGCCCCTAGCATTATTTTACCTTTCATGGCAGATTTTACTAGAAAAGTAGCTAATTTATCTCTGACAGATTTATTAGGTATAGAATTTAATGCATGAATCAATTTTACATCTGCGAGATGCCTTTGTTGTAAATCTTTACTTTTATACGCAACATCATGAACATGACACGCTTGATCAATCTTATTTACTGGATACTCTCCTGGTCTTGGTTGATCTTGATCATCAAGTCGGATGTCAAGTCGGGTTCCAGGACCACAATAATTATATCCTGGTAAGTGTTTCTCACCGGCATATTTAGCCCACGGAGTTCCTGGTAATTTTCCTAATAAAGCGGCTATATCTCCACCTGTCTTTGTACCTGACTTTGTCAGGGAATCAGACATGGAGATAAATTTATATTTTTTCGTGCCGCATTTTACACATTTACCTGTTAATGCACGTCGTTTATTTTTTGTTATTATTGTTGTCAGTCCAGTAGTGGGTGTAGATAATCTACATCGAACACAATATAGACTCATGTTATTAATAATATGGATATAATTGACTTTTCGGCGACACGAAAACAGGAGCCAGTGAAACATCATCCAGCATTACCAAATTCGATAAGAATGATTATAATAGGTCCATCCGGATCGGGTAAAACACAACTATTATTAAATTTAATAATGCGATGGTTAAAATGGAGTAAATTGTATTTAGTAGCACCATCCGTAGATGATCAACACTGTTACAAAGTACTTAAAGATTTTAATGAAAATGCAAAATTGCTGAATGAAGATGGTGATAATGTTGTTGACTTTATTACCGATATTGATGAGGCTCCATCTGTAGATGACCTAGATGGATTTATTAATAATTTAGTGGTGTACGATGACGTTATGTTGGACAGACAAACAAATCCAGCTAGAATATTTTCTCGAGGTCGTCACAAAAATACTGACGTGATTTATGTTACACAACGATATACACAGATACCTAAAGTGATCAGAGATAACTGCAATATTTTGGTTGTGTTTAATGGAGTAGATAATTATACTCTACAGAATATTTATTATACTTGGTGTTCAGGGGACATGGACATGATTAAGTTTAAAAGCTTCTTTTCAAAAGCACAATCTGCTCCGTTCGGATTTATAACAATAAATCTTCATGACCCAAAATCCAGATATCGTATAGGTCTGGATAAAATCTTTGGTTAATCTGTGATTAACTCTGCTCCTCCTCTGCTAGAGAATTATTTCCCCTTTCTATGTATGTCTGTAAGCAGCAGGAAGGGTGAATGACAAAAATTGAGTAACCCGGTAAGTAAACTAAACGCACTATAACAAAAGTCAAAAATAAAATAACAAAGGTGAGCTAACCCAAACGATTTATCATTCGTTTTTTAAACCGTACGGTAATAATATAGTTAGAAGGCTCGGTTTATCGTTATTGACCTTATTTTTGTTATTTTATTTTTACTTAACGGTTCAGGCAAAAAGTTGTAGGGTTCACCCTTCCATATTTAATTGTCGAAAAACCCCCTGTATCTTATTTATATATCGACGAGTCAACAATAAATACTATAGCAGCAGGGAGGGTGAACCCAGACATTTGGTAATGAATATGTTTGCCTGATGATTAAGACAAATAATTTCGCGGTATGGCAGTCGAACCCTACAGTTTGTCTTAATCATAATGCAAAATTTGCTCGAACCAATTTGTAGGGTCCACCGCAGCAAGGGGGGGGGGGGTGGACAGACATTTGGTAATGAATATGTTTGCCTGATGATTAAGACAAATAATTTCGCGGTATGGCAGTCGAACCCTACAGTTTGTCTTAATCATAATGCAAAATTTGCTCGAAAACCAAGTTGTAGGGTTCACCCTCCCTGCTGCTTATTACCATAATCGTTAATTTTATCAACCAATCAGATTAAGTCTTATATCTTCGCGTTTGAAGTCTGAGCTTTGTGGATAAAGAGCATGATGGGTACCGAACAAACTGATTCACTTTCAGATTTTTGAAAGGTCCATTTCCATTGGCTTAATTCAAAGGTCACCAGAACATGATCGTTAAGCGGTCGTCATCAGATATTTACGTAGGACAGCGGAGATCTGATTTTAATCAGATTGAAAAACTTGATAAACAAGTTTGCTTCTGTCTAGCGATGCATACATACTTCAAACTAACTCTTAAGTTGTTGATGAAATACAAAACTGGCCTGTTCGCACGATTTCTGTTGTTAAGTCATCCACAGGACAGTGAAAACAAAGTTAAATGTAACTGTAAAGAGTAGATATCCATACCAAAACGCTTTATCAATTAAATGACCAACATCTTCATATGTTATTTCTTCTAACCTCTCATCTTCGTGGACATGATTCTGTATGTTGCTGTTCTTTGGATCAACGTTCGTTTGTGGAATGACTTTTTTATAGTTTCCTTTCCTACAAATGCACAGTACACCAACACAGATCCCTCTTTTCTTGCAGGATGAAATGCATCAAGCTAATGTAGCATTTCTCACTTGCTTTAACGTCATTTGATGAAATCTGACAACAAAAACAGTAACGACAACAGTAAATCCGCTAACAAACTGCTGGATCATAAGGTACAATGACAGTAAACACATCTGCTCTGAGGTTTGGGGTAGATATTCATTGAAAAATGTCAAAAAAAAAAAAACAGTGAAGGTTAGAAACATGCTAGTGGCGAATCCAGTACGTTCTCCCGACGTTGGGGGTAGTAAAAAGCAAACACAGTTCAGAAACGTTAAAAGTATTACCGGAAGGATAATGTTTATAACATAGTATTCGTGCCGCCGTCTTAGAGTTATTGAAAACTTCAAAACGCCGAACTCTAGTTCGGTAGAATCCCAAATGTAGGTGTCAACAATATGCCATTCTCCGTTGGGAATAAACTGGTACAGTTCAATTTTATCCATAAGTGGTAATAAAAGGACTTTATTCTTGGTGTTTAAGTTTGTACTAACATGTAACGCGCACGCCTGCTCATCGAACGGAAACTTTCTGACATTTGCTTTACAGTAAATTGAATGCAGTTTCCCAGGCCACCAAAGGACTTTCCCATCATGCATCACAACTGCTTGACTTCCGCTTCCTACGTCCAATGTATCACCCAGAACATTTAAAAATGCAAGATCTGGAAGCCATATTTTGGATGTGTCAACGACAGTTTCGCTTAAATCATTGAATTGTGTCTTGTTCCAGACCAAACGTTCATCCGTCCAAAATGTCCCACGCCAAGATGATATCGTTAGTACCTGGTTCTTAACGTTATAACTGTGAATAAATGATAAGCTAACAGTGAGGTAGACCTTTAGGACATCTGTCTGATTGTCAAGAGGTCTGATGAGCGGATTATAATTTTGTAATAAAGATTCATTAAGTTCATATGTTTCTGGCCTCGTTGTTGCTATTATCACGGCGAAAAGTAAGAGTTTCCACATGAAAATATCCATCACGTGACATGTGTAATCCCAAGCCTTAAAAACTTTGTTCTAAGAGAAAGTGATTTTCAATGTTGATCAAATTGACCAGTTCTATATTGTAATCCAAGTGTTAGCAACGTAACATCATAGCTTCTGGAACTCAGATGTTATTCTTCTCTGGTGTATAAATGATTTCTGGACCAAATATTTCGCTTACCTCCCTATAGCACTTGTCACACGATGCCATCTTTGCACATGTTAGATATCACAATTCTTTGATTTAACTCTTGAGGGATGGGATTTCCGTGAATTTAGTGATCACTATACACTATGAATTTACATCCCCGACATAAAATGTCTTTGTCCTATATTCAGTACTCATGTCTACGTTTAAGCAAGGAAGAATAGATTTTTGGACAGTCAAAGAAAGCCGATGACCATGAAAATGTATGAAGTCATAATATTCAGTGGATCATATTCCCAGTTTGCATGTGCATCAGACGTTCTGTCAAAGTAGAGATGGGTCCCTCTACATATGACATCTAGAGATCATATATCTAGTATGCTTATATGTAATGCCCTAACAGCTCTCTCAAAATAGAGATGAACCCGGCTGTATCTTTTATCTATGACTCTGTCCTATTCATGCCATCCTTTTCCAGAGCGAACAGCTACACCGATGATCAAGGCCTTTTTATGTCTTGGCTTATTTATTTAACAGCGTTGGGACTGTTGAAAAGAGTTTTTGACATTCTTTCAGGACAATCGGCGGCCCTCATTTATTTTCCACCTAATATTTTTAGGAGTCAAAAATTAGATTCAAATCACGGTAAAAGATTTCCAGCGGTAAGTTTTATTTGCATTTTCATCCATCAGTCGACAATTTTGTTGAATTCTTTTGGTCCAGTAATGGATTTAGCAGCATCCCATTGAATGACTATGACAAATGCTGAAACATAATACGATGTCCAGTAATTACTACAGCAGTTGTTTTATTTAACATTTTCTGTCCAGATAGATTTTAACATCCATCTACTTCTTGTATAGCGAATCAAACAACACTTGACGTCCATTTTCTTTTCAAGTATCCTTCGTGACTGGTCAATAATTATCGGCCGCAAATAGTAAAATATACGAGTTGATACTTGCTTCTATGCTTGAGATCGGCAATCAGTGCGGTAATTCGAGGCAAATGTGTGTGTGTGTGTGATTTGGATTTTTAACGTAGCTTTAACAATTTTTCAGTCATATCGCTACGATGTCTGCAGTGTGGCAGTTTATAGTGATGTCTAGCACTGGGGCATCATGCCGCAGACATGTAGCATGATGTCCCACCCAGTCACATTATCCTGACACCAGGCCGACCAGTCCTAACACTAACCTCTTAAAGCTGAGCGCCAAGCGAGGCGGCAGTTAGTACCATTTTTGTAAGTCTTTGGCATGACTCGGCCGGGGATCGAACCCACGACCTCCCACATCCGAGGCGGACGCTCTAACCACTAGGCCACCGGAGCGGTGATATTCGAGTCTGGAGTTCGATTCCCAGGAAATGGTAATAATAATAATAATAATAATAATAATAATAATAATAATAATAATAATAAAATGTCTCTAACGTATTTGACAACAACACTAACGTATTTCACAAAATTACAAATCTAAACCAAGTACGAATAAAAGAACTATGATTTCCTCTCTGTTTTAATTCATTCCTTATTAGTTCTCCTATGGAGACAAAATATGAGGGGAAAACTTCGGTATTGAGAGTTGACAGTAGAGTTGTGATGGGAAGTAATCCTACCCCCTCCCACCCCAAGTGTAATGGTCTGTAATTTATGGAGCAAATGATGAAACTGCAGGGTAGGATGGAAAGCCAACTTTTTTTTTGGGACCGATTTCAACACTAGTTGCCTCTTTCATCCCCTGCCCAGTATAATGAGTCACTTCTGTTTTTATCTCGCTCATTTTACTGAAGGTTATTTGCTTTTCCAGGCCAGGTGATGTATCATGCGGGTCATTACTTTCAGCATTAGGCTTAGCTATGTACCTATCTTTATAGAAACCACGACATGGGGTCGTTTTTAAATAGCCAGGATAACCAGTCAGGAAATCCTGTGAATTTATAAATCTAACCCTATGCAATGTACGAAACTGTAGAGCCCCACCTACTCAGTCTTAAGACGAAAGAGGTCACTGGGTCAGATCTGGTATAAATGCCTTTGCCGTCTCGGCGCTCGTTTAGCAGAAATAAAGAAGATCGGGAAAAGAAGATGAACACAAATACAACATCACAGGAAAAAGTCACGCACGGCGAGAAAAGCAGAAGTACAGAAGAGAGTTCGAGACACCTTTTTCACGCACGGCGAGAAAAGCAGAAGTACAGAAGAGAGTTCGAGACACCTTTTTCTCCTGGTGGCAGTAAATAGCGGTTAATCGCAAAAAATTAAATAGTACGCTCTACCGTTCCGCTGGTTAGAGCGTCCGCCTTGGATACGGAAGGTCGCGAGTTCGAACCCCGGCCAAGTCATACCAAAGACTTATAAAAACGGTACTAATAGCTGCCTCGCTTGGCGCTCAGCATTATGAGGTTAGTGTTAGGACTGCTGTCAGGATAATGTGACTGGCTGGGACGTGATGCCACATGTCTGCGGCATGATGCCCCGCTATAAACTGCCACACTGCAGACAAAATGTTAAAGCTACGTTGAATAACAAAAAAATATATCCCCCCCCAAAAAAAAAAAGACAAGCAAACGCAATAATAGCATGCAAATTAAAGGGTCGCACTTGTGGACAAGCGACGTTAATCCAAGTCAGGCGTTCGTTTGTTGCATCCGCTTCCAGTTCTTGACTGAAGTCCATGTAGTAATGCTCATAAAACATGTCTGTATGCAGTAACGTAGCAACTTGAAAGAATAAAGTTGCATCTTTATTTGTGATAGTTTGGTGATTTAATGGAATCTGAAGTACTGATATACTCATTTCTCTTTATTTTGTAAATTTCATCGTCTGTTCGGGAGATGCGTCATCTCAAGCTGGTAAAGCGTGGGACACAATACCCCCACCCCCACCCCAGGCCAGTCCGGGTCGACTGCCTCGATATGTCTTTGGGAAAGTTGCTGCCATTTAATCGGCATGATGTAGCCAATACTGTTTTAAAAGTGCCTTTAAAACCCCCAAATCGATATGTCTGTTCAAATTGCAGTGATTAAGCAGAAATAGACAATTAAACAGAAATTGGAGAAAAACAGTTTATTTGGATATGGCATTTGCCATTGCTAAATTAGTGAATTCTATTCTTCTGCAACATTTGTTTTGACAGGCGAATATTTGTTTAGCTGACAGACGGCAACCCAAACGCGCTTCTAACGTTTTGTTACTGTATATTATGTTTTGCTTTCAATGAGGAGATCGATAAATTTAGAGTAACTACTTGGCGTGTGTAATTTGATGATACTGCTGTTGAATTTAATCACTATTGACACAATAAGTTTTTTTTAACTGCATTTTTAAAATATATTTATTTATTCACATTATATATCAATACACATTTTTACTTGTGCGTTTGTGTCCCTTCGTAGTAGCATAAAGCCCTTTCATAACTGACCCACCATTGTTACGATGTTGTAAGTGCTTCAGTGACCTAATTATTTCTTCTCTGGTTATCCTTTTTTCTCTCTATCATACACTTTCTTCTCTTCTCTCAGCCTTCCCGTCATCTCTTTCCACGTGTAAGAGTTAAACATTGAGTAGAGTTGCGGAGCAGGAGTAGCTTTAGTGGGTTAGCTTTAAGGTCCAAGACGTCACAACATTTTGTATGTTTCCAGAACGCGCAGATCTTTAAGGCTGCCATACGTTTAAATCGTAAAAAGCAAGACTCATTACCAAGAAACTCCCGTAGATTTGTTCGACAGCCAGTTTTTATTATTGGCTGTCGAACATGGCTACGGAGTTTCTTGGTAATGATTTTACCAATGTCATAATATTTACCAATTTAATATTTTTTGTGTTTGTTCGACTTTTAGGAACTAAATAAACAGTTTAATCGACCTTTTCTGACTAAGCTAGCTGAATGATATCTCGCGCAGCTCTGATAGTTTCGCAACGGCAATAAACTGCGACCGAACCCTCTTCTCATACAGCAGATGTGTAAAGCAATGGTTGGAGAATGTTGTTGTGGAGTTTTTTGGGTTTTTTTTTTTTTTTTTGAAGCTGCGTCTTTTTTCGCACTCTTATATAATTTGGCACTCTTATTCAACTTCATCAAACAGTATATATTTCCTATCTTCTACTTGCAAATTATGACATTTTTAAAAGTTTTGTTGTGGAGTCTAAAATATTACAGCACGAATCAGAAAGCATTATAAAGTTAGTGCATGAATGACACTGATCACAAAAGTAGGTTTGCTGTTGGTTTGGTGTTGTATGGCACAGCAAGACAAGTAGGTTGTTTAGTGGCAATACAATTTAAATAAAGTGCCATGCACAAGAACACGTCACTGTGATCACTTGGTCTGATTTTTGGCAGGATCTGAGCATGCAGCCTTTTGGTCACGCGTTCAGCATGCTAAGTGCTGACTCACGACGGCTCCTGCATCCATTAGTCGTTTCTTACAACATGCATGAGATCAGATGGGCATGTTTTTCATCCCCAAGACCACTCCACCTCATCTTTTGTATACAAAGAAAGAGAAAATTATGTTACAGATATAATTGGGGAGTACATTTCGAATCTTCAAGGCACAGATAATAAGTTCACAATGCTACATCCAAATACTGCCTTTTTCACAGACTCCACTTTAAGGAACTTTCATTTAGCATTACAAAAGTTTATTACCTGAATGAACTCTTGTGCTCATTGTCTGTAGAAATATCTTGAAACATTCACATTTAAAAAAAAAAAAAAAAAACTTTTGAACAAACTGGAGCAACTGTAATGGCTCGTCGTCGCAAATCTCCGTGCTTTTTACTGGATATTCAAACCTATCCATATCCTGTCCCGGTACTCAGCCACTAGATAGATAGATAGATTGATAGATAGATAGATAGATAGATAGACAACTTGGCCATAACAATGAAAATGTTCTTGTAATTTGCATGTTTGTACATATGACCTCTGATACGCTGTTATGGGCCCCAGGGGTGGGAGTCAAGAATTATACCACTCCTGCTGATGAATATCCCAGTGGTGACATCACTATAAAGTTTCGAGTATTACACCGAGAGGTTTAGGTGGAAGTAGTGAATAGGGGTACTAGGGCCCACATCATGGCAAAGAAGGAAAATCAGCCTGGGGCACTATGGCCCTCCGATTTATAGGCCCAAAAAATCAGCCTGGGCCATTATAGCTCCAATGGGAATTTTGTACTAGCACACGCTGGGCCTGTATAGCGCCAAGAGGAATGGAACAGGTAGGGTGACGTCACGGTACTGGTCATTGGCAACAATGTAGCAAGGAAGTACTGTGACGTCATGCCACCTGTGTCATTGCTATAGACAAACACGAATCGGTCGCGTTCGTGTTTTAGTAGAGTATGTTTTATATATTCGTTTTTTTCCAATAGATTGATGAACATCAATCTATCCTACATAAATTATAAAATCGACTAAACAAATTTTTTAGGGAAGAGAGAATAAATATCTACACAAATTATAAAATCGAATAAAAAAATTTTTTAGGCAAGAAAGAATTAATATCTTTTCGAGGCAATGGAGTGGACCCTGAAAAGGGCCTTTGGGTTTTTCTTCTATTGTCTCCATTTTTTCCACCAGCTCTTCAATTTTCCAATAATTCCCTTCTTCTTCTTTTTCTTTTCTTCGTCTGGAATCCAGTCAGGATGTCCCATCTCTCTAAACTTTTCCTGTACCTTTATCCAGTTTTGATTTAGTCTATCAAACTCCTCTTTCTTTTTTTGGTTTTCCTTCTCCTTTCTCTCTTTTGTCTAGATGTCTTTTATTTTCTTTAACTCTTCTTACATTACGTTTTTCATCTTCTCTTCTGCTTTTTTAATCGTTTTAAATCCCACTGGACAAAGGACCACTCGGTAAAATTGACTGTGTCTTGCAAAGAGCATCTTTTCTTCTTCTTCTTTGTAACATCTTTCCATCTAATTTTAGCTACAACTTATGGTAAATTTCTCAGGAAAAACCCACTATCTATTTATAATCTCATCTTGTAGGAAAGTCCTATGAACTAACTTAGTATTTGTTTTTAGCTACAACTTATGGTAAATTTCTCAGGAAAAACCCACTGTCTATTTATAATCTCATCTTGTAGGAAAGTCCTATGAACTAACTTAGTATTTGTTTTTAGCTACAACTTATGGGAAATTCCTAGGAAAACCCCATATCTATTTATAGCATCAACTTGTGTGACGTTCCTGCTTAAAAACCCAAGTATCTATTTATATCTACAACCTGTGGAAAAACCCAAGTCTATATTTATTGCCTCACAATTTCTAGCTTCAATGACGTTACTGAACTGGCTGACCTGAATACGCGATACTGTAGGTAGGTAGGTGAAATAAATGTGATAGGGATAAAGGGAGTTTTATCGGGACAAAGACCAATACACACACAAAAGAAAGGGAGAAAGAAAAAACCCAATATCTACTATCCACACAAACGAATGAGAATGCATAAAACACACACATATATACTATCCACACCAACGAAGGAGAATGCGTAAATCACACACCTATATATTATCCACACCAACGAACGAGAAAGCATAAAACACACGCCTATTTACTATCCTCACCAACGAACGAGAAAGCATAAACATACACCTATTTACTATCCATACCAACGACCGAGAATGCATAAAACATACACCTATTTACTGTCCACACCAACGAACGAGAATGCATAAAACACACACCTATATACTATCCACACCAACGACCGAGAATGCATAAAACACACCTATATACTATCCACACCAACGAACGCGAGCGCATAAAACATACACCTATTTACTCTCCACACCAACGAATGAGAAGAAGAGTTAGAGGGTTACCAAAATCTTTTATACACAACGTAAATTTAGTTCAAGAGGACACTTCTGAACGTGTGTGATGTGCAAGTTAGTGACTAAACAATTTAGATTTGCCACAGGAGTACGACCATCTCTTTGCAGAAATTACATTTATTGCCTCCGACAAAAAGAGGTATAAAAACGGACTACCACTCCCAGAAGAACCACTCCCTTCAGGACAGGATAGGACAGTTATCGACATCCCCGAAAGACCATTCCGGGAAGACACTTGTGTGACTGTGCCAAGGAGTGTAGAGACTCTCAGAACATTACACACTGTCCCTACAATTCCATCTCTTGATCACTACAAATGTTGTACAGAGACTTGTTTATATTCCACTATGATCGTTTTGATGTGTCTTATATTCATGTACTTAACCATTTGGCTTTTCTGTATTTTTGTCTTTCGTGTTGTTCACCATTAAAGATGACAATAAACGTGTCCTGAAAAAAGTATAAAAACTCTTGTCTTGTCTGTCCTCGTGTCAAAAGTGACATTTCTTACACTACTATGGCAACCTCTACTGTCTCTGCTCCCTCTTCCTCCACTGTCAAAGTCATTGACGAACACGTAGATCGGACCAGTTGGGAGGCCTTGTATCTTCGCCATCCCTTTAACATGCTCATTGCTGGACCTTGCGGTTCCGGCAAAACCGATTTTGTCAAACGTTTGATTGAACATAAACATCATTTGATCGATCGTCCCCCTCAACGCATCGTGTGGTGTTACAAAGAGTGGCAATCGGCGTACAGCCTTCTGCGAGAAAGTCAAGGCGATTCCATCGTCTTTGTGGAAGGCATTCCTGGCGATGACGACGGGATCGTGTCTGACCCTAGTCAAACCCATTTGGTTATCTTTGACGACATGTTAGGAGAAGACGAAGAAAAAATTAAACTCTGGTTTACGCGCAAAGGGCATCATCGTAATGCCAGTGTCATTTAAATCACCCAAAATTTGTTTCAACAAAGTAAAGCTCATCGTACCATCAGTCTCAATGCTCATTACGTGATGTTGTTTAAAAGCCCTAGAGATAAATCGCAAGTACAAGTCTTAGCCAAACAGTTAGGGACGCCTTGGCTGACAAATGCGTACGACGATGCCACTCAAACCCCACTCGCTTATTTACTCGTGGATTTAAAACCCACCACTCCCGATTATTTGCGATTTCGTACCCATCTGTTTCACCACTGGTGCCAAGACGGAAGGCCTGTCGTGTACACGTCCCCGTCGTCAACTTAATCACAATCACCAAAAAAAAAAAAAAAAAAATCTATAAAAACCTAGGTCACTTTGACTCTGTCTCACACATCGTCAACATGACGTCCCTTCAGTCTCATCTTCCCATTAAATTGATTCGTGCCTTGTACGGTATCAGTCGCGAAAAAAATCCACCAATACGTGCTCGTGTCTTAGAAGCTAGTTTCAAAGAAGTCTTACGATGGTTTACGGTGACAGCACGTCAATTACTGCAAGGCATCATTCAGATTCCACATCAAACCAAACGTTTTTTTGAGAGAAACAAAGGCGCCTTGACGCAACCAGCCGATCCTCGCATCGACACTCAAACCAAAAAGCAAATCATTTTGAAACCTGGAGGTAGCGGTTCTCTAGGAGGTGTCATTATTCGTTCTCTCTTAAAATGGGAACCTAATGCTCCCAAAGTCGTCCCCAAGAAAAAGCCACTCCCAAACGTGCCCAGAAGAAAAAGAAAAAGAGCAACGGTGTCAAGACCACGTCACAGCCTCAGAAAAAGAAAAGGAAAAGTCCACAGAAAACAGCTTCTACTCGCAAGAGAGTGTCTCCAAAAACTTCTCCTCCAGCGGTGACACCCTCTTCCTCTTTAGCGGCAGTGGCCGCTTCTCACAAAGTACCTGCCCCCAAAATCAAAGTCCAAGAGAGAACGGGTGTGTTACAGAGTTTACTGGATTTATCCAAGCAAGAACTGTCCCGATTTAGTCCGTTGTGAACCCCTCCACGACGTGTGTTGCCTGTCATCAAGTTGATACGACGTAAAGACAATCAGTGGCGACGCATTCCAGTATAAAAAAGACCTGAGGCAAACAATACGGATCAGTGTTTTTTGTGGTGCTGCACGCCCAAAGATATCCCCTCCAAGACGTGCACACCGTTACCATCGTGTTCCTTCCTAGGGCGAAAAAGGAAAAAGAAAACGAAAGAGACAGTCACGTCATCCTAAAAAGCGCTTAGCCAAACATCGACGTCACCCTCTGAAAAGACACACTCGTCCAAAGAATAAAAGGAGAAGCCACCAAAGGGGAGGATTTTACATTAATATTTATAAGTTAGTAGATAATCACGCCGCAAAGTTAGAGAACGCGATCTCTAACTTCCTAAAGAAACCAAAAAGATAAAAGGATCCATGTCGAGTCATCGACTTCAGTGTATGTTGTGCACCAAAAGATGTCTCCTCCTTGTCGTTTTTCTGTCCAGAAAGGAAAAAGAAAAAGACAGTTTCGTCATCCGAAAAACGCTTAGTCAAACATAGACGTCACCCCAAGAAAAGACACACTCGTCCAAAGAAAAAGAGGATCCGCCAAAGAGGAGGATTCTTTGGCGATTTTGGAAAACACATTGTTACCTTTATAACGAAGCGATAGTCCCCCAAAAAAGGATAAAAGACCGTGTGACAAGTCATCGACGTTAGTGTATTTTTTACTGTGTGCCACGGAACCAACGAACCCACCGAGAAAGATGTCACCCCAAAAAAGACATTCCTCTTCTACCTCCAAAGGAAAGAAAAGGAAAGGTCTGCCACCTCGTTTAGCCAAACATTGGGACATGTTGTTCGTCCTGCCCAAAGCTCCTCCACCCATGCGAAAAAAACTCATTCAAACTGCCTCCAAAGACGTCATCGATACCGTGTGCGAATGTTGTCTGAATGTCTTGAAAAGCACAATACCTTTGTCTAAACACCAGAAAGAATGCTTAGCCAAACATCGACACGTTCTTCGCCAAATGGTCCAAAAGAAAATACCCATTGGTCAAAAGAAAAAGATGTTGGTGCAAGGAGGAGGAATTTTACCCTTTTTGCCTATGTTGCTGAAAGGAGTAATGGGAACAATAGGAGGACACTTGATGAAAGGAGTATTGGGAAACATCCTGGGAGGATGAAGATAAAAAGGACCAAGAAGATAAAAGGGAGTATTGGAGTCAAAAGATCTCAGACGTGATCCTTGAAATCCGATGGAAGGACGAAAACTGGCTTTAGTCCCTTACAAACGATGGATGGAATACCATCGTTGGCAAGAACAACGAACCCCACATTTACCTCCCAATCCTCATTTGACCGAGATGTCCCTGTTACAACACGAACTGCAATCGTTGATGGATCGCAGCGATTTGTCAGAAACGGAAAAATCGCAACGGTACGGTCAGTTGTTAAAACGACTGCAACTCTTTCACCAGAAAACTTTAGACGAAACAGCTCAACCCACTCTGAAAGATTTTAAGGCCTTAATGAAAAGTTCATCACCACCACTACCACTTCCAATGCTCAAGACAGAAAGTCCACTACCACTAGTCCCAGTGATCAAGACAGAAAAAGAAGAAGCGTTTCAAACTCCACCAGAAAAAGTATGCAAGTTAACAACACCACCTACATCCAGAATTGGTTGGATTAAAAAGATGATGGCTACTCCTTCTTCCTCAGAAGAGAAAACGAAAGCCAAGACAGAAGTGAAACAAGAACTGATTACCCCTGTTCAAACACTGTCCTCCTCCTCAACAACTATTGCTCGTCGGACACGCAAAGCATTACAAACCAAGAAAATACCACAGAAAGACAAGAGTAGCATCAGTGAAAATTGGATCACTTATTAAAACATGGAGAAGGTGTTAGCCAGCATTTACTACGATCCAGTCGATCCCGCAGGTTACGGAGGAGTTCAGAAATTGCATCGTGCTGCCAAAACTCGACTGAAGTATCCGTTTACCTCATGTGCAACGCTGGTTACAAGAACAAGCCACGTACACCTTACACAAACCCATTCGACGAAAATTTTCCAGAAGTTGCACCCAAGTAGAGGGTATCGATCACCAATGGCAAGCCGATTTAGCCGATGTCTCTCATTTGGCCACCTACAATCGTGGCTACAAATATTTATTTTGTGTCATCGACGTCTTTTCAAAATTTTCTTGGATCGTACCATTGACTTCCAAATCGAGCAGTGAGTTAGTGCGAACCCTGCAACTGGTGTGGAAACAAAGCGGACGTCATCCTCTTCGATGGCCAACTGACAAAGGCACCGAATTTCTGAACCAAGCTTTCCAAAAAGAATTGAAGAAACGTGACATTCATTTTTTCACCACCGAGAATCCTGAAACCAAAGCCAGCATCGTGGAACGTTTTCAAAGCACCTTGAAAGAATGCCTGTGGAAATATTTTACGCATCAACACACTCTCAAGTACATCGACGTCTTGCCACACCTCGTCCAATCGTACAATCAATCTTACCATCGGAGCATAGGGCGTGCCCCCCAAGAAGTGACTCCTGACAACGAAGTGACCGTCTTCGAGCGTCTGTTTGGTCCGTCCCCAACAGTGCCTGTCCCCAAGAAAGGTGGAGTGTTGGCACCAGGAGATTGGGTACGCATTGGCAAAACCAAACGCACTTTCGACAAAGGTTACTTACCCAATTGGACCACCGAATTGTTTCGTGTCACCAAACGTGTGCGTGGCCGTCATCCTCCCGTCTATAAATTAGAAGACATGAACGGAGAAGTGTTAAAAAGAACGTTTTACTTGCCCGAGTTACAACGTGTGACCAAAAAAGAAGACGTGTACGAGATCGAAAGCATTCTCGATCGAAGAACCCGAAAAGTAGGAAAGAAACGTGTCAAAGAAGTCAAAGTACGTTGGAAAGGATATCCTCCCTGTTTTAACTCTTGGATCGACGCTTCGCAACTCATTGACTATAAAAAGAAGTGACCTTCAACACAGCCTCAGTTACTACAGTGACCACTCCTTCCCCCAGTTTTTCTCTGCAAGATCTACAAAAGCAACTCTTGTGGATGTGGTGTGGAGAACGTGTGCATAAAACGCAAATCGTCTTTTTCTGCCAAATCTTTGTAGTGTATTGTGTCATCGGTGCTGCCATTGCCAATTTGAGTTTGCAACAAGGAGATAAACAGTTGTGGACCATGTTACTCAGCAGTTGCATTGGTTACCTTCTTCCCAATCCGTCTTTGAAATATTCCTCCCACGGAAACAACAACGGGGGTCTTGTGTCCAATGTTAGTCCCCCTCCCAACAGTCACCCTAACCATCCTCTTTTAGACACTCCTCTGACTTCCAGTGACTCCTCGGACACTAGAACTGTGGAATTATGAACAACAAATTTTACTTAACGTTACCCAGTGATAGTTCCATGGAGGTGTTTCCCAATAATACCTTGTGCTGTTACACGGCCAGATTACCTCATGCCATCCAATTGGATCACGAAGCCCGTTGGGAAGTGGCTTTAGTGGAAATAATTCACCCTGCACAAATCAAAAACATCATCGAAAATCAAAACACTTTTACGGTAGAAGTTTATGATGAACAAGTGCAATAAGCCTTGGATGAACGTATCAGTGTAGGTGACTCTATGAAATCACAAGACCCCAAAACTAAACGATTCACCTATCTGTTGACCATTCCTGCAGGTTATTATTTTAGTGGTCAGCATTTGGTGAACACGATTTCTACCAAATTCAATGCCGTGTTTGCCAAAGCCTTGGAGAGAACCAGAAAAAGTATCACCCTCGAGTACCACAAAACAGCTCGTCGTCTAATGATGAAATTTTCAGAGGACAAAGTATTGGCCATTACATTTGGTCCTGAATTGTATGATATTTTAATTGGATACCCCAAGCTGATCAAGATGAAAAACGAAATACCAGCCATGACCGGTAACTTGGATTTTGCGAAACATTTTCGATTCCCCGTAGAAATGAACCAAGGACTGAATTTGATGTTTGTGTACTCCGATGTGGTGGAGTACAACGTGGTGGGACACACCTCCGTACCGTTACTGTGTGTCATTCCTTTCAAAGTGGATTCTGCCACGAACGCTGACGAGGAAGGTGGAAACACCTATCACGTTCATCGCGAATTTGTACATCCTCACTATTTGCCCGTCAGTAAGTCGTATTTCGACACTGTCAACATTACTATAAAAGGAGATCTGGGACAAAATATTCCATTTACCAAAGGGAAAGTCACAGTGAAACTCCATTTTTTAAAACGACTACTCTAACTTTTTGTCAGTCATGTATCCTGTGTACCAAGGAGTCACTCGACAGCGAGGACATGGTTTAGGTGATATGCTCAAATCGGCCTTTCGTACAGAGGTTCCCGTTTTGAAACCGATGGTGACACGGGGATTGCACGCCTTAAAAGATGCCGCGTTGACGCAAGGCAAAGAATTTCTCCAAAATGTCATCATTGACAAACAAAACCCCAAAGAAGCTTTCTTGAGAGCAGGCAAAAATGTCTTGCTTCAAAGGGGCAAAGACCTTTTGGGTCGGCGAGAAACTCCTATAAATGCCCTGGGCGATGCCGAGTCAGACATTCCTGCTTCCCTGACGCCACAGCAAGGACAAGGCAGAAAAAGTCGACGACAACACCCCTTGAGAGGACTTCACACCCCTAGAGCTAGAAAGACTAAGAAAAGAAAAACCGTCCGAGAGTTAGACGTTTTTAATTATTAAATCAGAGAAAATGATGCACCGAGAGTCTTGCGTTTGTTCCAAGTCGGAACTGGATCTGTTTGCCATGCCACCAACCATGATGACGATGCAAGAATCCCAATGGGTCGAATTTCATCCCGTCTCCTCTTTGACGGATTCAGCTCCCATCGGGTTTGAAATCAAAGGACAGCCCGGAGATTACATCGATCTGAATAGCAGTTACTTGTATCTAAACCTGCAAGTGATCAAAACCAGCAACACCAATCCGGGAGCTGATGCCCGAGTAGCTCCGTCAACAATTTCATGCATTCCTTGTTCAGCGAAGTGGATTTGTACTTGAATAACAAACTGGTCAGCAGCAGTATGGATACTTACACTTACCGAGCGTACCTAGAAAATCCCTTGACGTACGGATAAGAGGCCAAGAGCACTCATCTGGATGCTTGCGTGGTATGGAAACCTGACACCGCAGGTGAAGACACGTTTAACAACACAGCCCTGACAGCCGATGACAATCCTAACAATGTGGGTTTTAACAACCGTCGAAGGAAAATCCTGCAAGCTCGTAGTTTAGAACTGATGGATCGTTTGCATTTGGACATGTGGTTGCAAGACAAGTATTTGCTGAACGGAGAGGATATTCGCCTGAGACTCAATAATAGCAGTGTCGCTTTCCATTTGATGGCTCATGCCAACGAGTACAAAACCATCATCCAAGAAGCCAGACTTTACGTGCGTCGTGTAGAAGTGTTACCTACAGCGGGAAACGACATCAGTCAAACATTGAGCAGATCGACCGCCAAGTATCCGATACGACGTGTAGAAGTGAAAACGTTCACCATTGCTGCTGGACTCCGATCCAAGATCGAAGATCATCTGTTCGAAGGACAGTTACCCAAACGTTTAATCGTTGGTATCGTCAGTAATGCAGCCCTCAACGGAACCCACGATCAAAATCCTTTCCAGTTTAAGCACTACAGAGTGTCCAAGATCGAAGTCAGTCGCGATGGCAAGACTTTGTGTACCAGACCTTTCGAACCTAACTTTGCCCAGAAGAATTACTTGAGATCGTACTTGTCCCTGTACGAAGCTACGGGGCAACTAGTAACCACCACCAGTCACGGTATTTCGTACGAAGATTATGTCGGAGGTTACACTTTGTGGGCCTTTGATTTCACTCCAGACCAAGGCAGCGACAAGGGACATTTCCACCCTATAAAATCCGGTCAACTGCCTGTAGAACTTCAGTTTGCAGAAGCTCTCACCGAGAAGGTCAACGTCATCCTGTATGCCGAATTCGATAATACCATAGAAATCAACAGTTTGAGAGAAGTCATTCTAGACTATTAGACACAATGGAAGACTCCTATCCCTCTTTAAACAGTGGAGAATCTTTGGACATGGAATGGGAGGATAGCGTGAAAGCAGAACCCCAAGACCAAGACAAAGAGGACGAGGTAGTAGTCACGTCCAGATGGCCAGAACAAGAACAACATTTAGTGTCCTGTTTTGCCAAACACCTGGCGAATACAATTACAGAATTGATCAAGAAAGATTGCTATGGATGTCAAAACGATCACCCCAGACAAGTTCAACACGATAAATGTCTGATGATGAGTATCTGGACGACGCTTGGAGTCTCATCTCGGAAGAAGCAGTGTTTCATGAGTGGTATAAAGGCTTGCGTGATCATTCCTGTCCTCCATTGACTGCTCTAGAGATCCGTCGCATCGAATCTCTCTTGGCTCAGGGTGCAAAGACGGAGCTAATAGGCGTTTACTTGTCAGATCGTTTCCGGCAAAAAGTCAGAATTGAATTGATGACTTATCATCACCTGTGAAGAAAAAAATAACACAACAAAAAATGGATACCTGGGAACTTTATTACCTTTTGAACAATAGTTCGTATACGTCTTCTTGGAATCCTGTCGTGTGCGCTAAAGATGAACTACCTCATCGCAAACCTCAAAACCATCAAGCTTATGTCATCAACACGGACGAAAGTCATCTTCCAGGAACTCACTGGGTTGTCGTCTACTTCCCTCAAGAGAATTGTGTGGAATATTTTGATTCGTATGGATTACCCCCTTTTGGAAGACGATATCATTGACTTTATGAGAAGAAATGCCCAGACGACACGATACAATAATGTGAAATTACAAGGCACAGATTCCATGGTGTGTGGACAATATTGTGTGTATTTTCTTTATCAACGCAGTCTTGGATATCCTTTAGAACATTTAGTGACTTATTTTGATCGTCATTCTTCTAGAAACGATAAGAAAGTAGATCGATGGTTTTGTGACCATTATGGTTATCTTTTGTCTTTAGCTAGGAAACGTAGTGTACATCAATGGCCTCATGACTTCCATCAATGGAAATCTCACATGATTTCACAACGTTGTCAACCTTGTCAAAAATAATTTGTTTGATGTTATTTGTGACTTGTTACTTGTTAATTGAATAAAAATTGTTGTGTTTTGAAAAAAAATGTGTCTGTCGTTTGTTTTCAAGAAAACACTGTGAATATATGCTCTTTGACTTTCTCTCTATCCCTCACCATGACATTCGCTATCATAGCGTTCCGACACTAAAACTGAGTAGGGATGTTTTCTATCGCGTCCGCGTTTGAACCATATAAAGCGGGTTGTTCTCCAGTCTGACCATCCACTGTTGACTCGTCAACCTATGAACATGCCTTCCAGACTAGCCCAGCTGAACGAAGCTTACGTCAGTTTACATCGTGTCAGGCTAAACCTGATACCTAAACCTGAAGAGATAGAGAATGTCAGGATGTTAGCTATAGCCCAAGGCCTAATAGAAGAGGTCTTCAGAGAGGAAATTAAGAAAGAACAAGAAGAATGGACTGAGAAGTACAGACTTCAGAAGAAGCAGAGAGAAGAAGAACAGCAGCAACAACAGCAGCAAGAGCAAGAACCAGACAGAGGTTTTGTGGACTGCCGTGTGGACAGCAAAGAATTCTCTTTCTCTTTCCGCAGAAGCAGACCGTATGGTATAGGAAAGCCTGCCGCCAGACGGGAACGCAATCTTAGACAGTAAAAAAAGATTGCCATCACTCCCGTTGACAAAAAAAAAACAGCCCTTTTCAGGGCTACCCCAATACTCTCGAAGAGAGATACTATTTAACTTTGCCAAAACTTTTAAAATTTAAAAAAATAAATAGAAGTGTGTCTATAAGCACTTCGTTTCTTTTGTCAGTAAAAAATTCACCCTTTGTTTTCTCTGTCTTGTCCAATCGTGCATGTCTGTGTTTGTAAGTAAAAAGTAAAAAAGTCAACGTGAGTGCTTCTTTTAGGTCCGCGCGTTTTCATGTGATGGTAAGTTTTGGTGTTAGGGGATGTTTTCCTTCACGTCCGTGCTCCAGGAATATAAAGCGGCACAATTGTCAGTATGGCTACCATTGTGGACTAGTCAACTTCGATGAAGATGAGTAGCAGATTAACCAAATTGTTGGAGCTCCAAATGCACCTGGAGTATGCCAGGCGTCTTTTAGACGAACTGACTATGGAGGCCATAGCAGAGAAAGAAAGAATAGAGGAGGAGAAGAAAAAGAAAGAAAAGGAGAAGGATGAAAAGATCCTGCCTCACCTCTTCATGAGACCTCAGTGTGAGGTGAAACCTGAGGTGAGGACACAACAACCAGTACGACCACCTCAACCACAGCCACAGCCACAACCACTACGAGCAGCACAACGTCATCATCCACGGTTGTGGTATAGGAGAAGGATGGAAGCCTTCACTATTCCAGAGACAGAAGATTGGGAGAGTGAAGCCAGTCAAGCCCCCTCTGCACTCCCAACCACACGTGTCAATTGGGAGCAAGATTGGAGTCGTCGTTGTGTGTGTGGTGCCCGCCCTGGGAGGTGCCAGCATTAACCAGGTGCAATTGGAGTTCAAGAAAAAAACAGCCCTTCTCAGGGCTAGCCAGATCTCTAGAAAAGAGAGACTATTCAATTTGCCAATTCGTGTGAATGTAGAGTAGTGTGACTATAAACACTCACTCTTTTACTGTTTGTGTGTGTGTGTGTGTGTGTGTGTGTGTGTGTGTGTGTGCGTGCGTGCGTGCGTGCGTGCGTGTGTGTGTGTGTGTGTGTGTGTGTGTGTGTGTGTGTGTGTGTGTGTGTGTGTGTGTGTGTGTGTGTGTGTGTGTGTGTGTTTCTTCTCTTCCTTCGTTGGTGTGAATAGTAAATAGGTGTATGTTTTATGCGTTCTCCTTCGTTGGTGTGGATAGTATTTGGGTGTGTGTTTTTCTTCTCATCCCGATTGTGTGGATAGTAGATAAGTATGTTTTATGCTTTCTCGTTCGTTGGTGAGGATAGTAAATTTGTGTGTTTTGTGCGTTCTCCTTCGTTGGTGTGGATAGTGTATGGGTGTGTGTTTTTCTTCTCATCCCGATTGTGTGGATAGTAGATAAATATGTTTTATGCTTTCTCGTTCGTTGGTGAGGATAGTAAATTTGTGTGTTTTATGCGTTTTCCTTCGTTGGTGTGGATAGTATATTGGGTGTGTGTTTTTCTTCTCATCTCGATTGTGTGGATAGTAGATAGATATGTTTTATGCTTTCTCGTTCGTTGATGAGGATAGTAAATTTGTGTGTTTTATGCGTTTTCCTTCGTTGGTGTGGATAGTATATGGGTGTGTGTTTTTCTTCTCATCCCGTTTGTGTGGATAGTAGATAGGTGTGTTTTATGCTTTCTCGTTCGTTGGTGAGGATAGTAAATTTGTGTGTTTTGTGCGTTTTCCTTCGTTGGTGAGGATAGTAAATAGGTGTATGTTTTATGCATTCGCGTTTGTTCGTGTGGATAATAAATAGGTGTGTGTTTTATGCTTTCTCTTTCGTTGGTGTGGATAGTATATAGGTGTATGTTTTATGCATTCGCGTTCGTTGGTGTGGATAGTATATGTGGGTGTTTTATGCGTTCTCATTCGTTGGTGTGGATAGTATATATGGGTGTGATTTACGCATTCTCCTTCGTTGGTGTGGATAGTATATATGTGTGTTTTATGCATTCTCATACGTTTGTGCGGATAGTAGATATTGGGTTTTTTCTTTCTCCCTTTCTTTTGTGTGTGTATTGGTCTTTGTCTCTATAAAACTCCCTTTATCCCTATCACATTTATTTCACCTACCTACCTACAGTATCGCGTATTCAGGTCAGCCAGTTCAGTAACGTCATTGAAGCTAGAAATTGTGAGGCAATAAATATAGACTTGGGTTTTTCCACAGGTTGTAGATATAAATAGATACTATGGTTTTTAAACAGGAACGTCACACAAGTTGATGCTATAAATAAATATGGGTTTTTCCTAGGAATTTCCCATAAGTTGTAGCTAAAGATAAATACCAAGTTAGTTCATAGGACTTTCCTACAAGATGAGATTATAAATAGATAGTGGGTTTTTCCTGAGAAATTTACCATAAGTTGTAGCTAAAAATAAATACTAAGTTAGTTCATGGGACTTTCCTACAAGATGAGATTATAAATAGATAGTGGGTTTTTCCTGAGAAATTTACCATAAGTTGTAGCTAAAAATAAATACTAAGTTAGTTCATAGGACTTTCCTACAAGATGAGATTATAAATAGATAGTGGGTTTTTCCTGAGAAATTTACCATAAGTTGTAGCTAAAAATAATACTAAGTTAGTTCATAGGACTTTCCTACAAGATGAGATTATAAATAGATAGTGGGTTTTTCCTGAGAAATTTACCATAAGTTGTAGCTAAAATTAGCTAAAATTAGATGGAAAGATGTTACAAAGAAGAAGAAGAAAAGATGCTCTTTGCAAGACACAGTCAATTTTACCGAGTGGTCCTTTGTCCAGTGGGATTTAAAACAATTAAAAAAAAGCAGAAGAGAAGATGAAAAACGTAATGTAAGAAGAGTTAAAGAAAATAAAAGACATCTGGACAATAGAGAGAAAGGAGAAGGAAAACCAAAAAAAGAAAGAGGAGTTTGATAAACTAAATCAAAACTGGATAAAGGTACAGGAAAAGTTTAGAGAGATGGGACATCCTGACTGGATTCCAGACGAAGAAAAGAAAAAGAAGAAGAAGGGAATTATTGGAAAAGTGAAGAGCTGGTGGAAAAAATGGAGACAATAGAAGAAAAACCCAAAGGCCCTTTTCAGGGCCACTCCATTGCCTCGAAGAGAAATTAATTCTTTCTTGCCTAAAAATTTTTTTTATTCGATTTTATAATTTGTGTAGATATTTATTCTCTCTTCCCTAAAAGATTTGTTTAGTCGATTTTATAATTTATGTAGGATAGATTGATGTTCATCAATCTATGGGAAAAAACGAATATATAAAACATACTCTACTAAAACACGAACGCGACCGATTCGTGTTTGTCTATAGCAATGACACAGGTGGCATGACGTCACAGTACTTCCTTGCTACATTGTTGCCAATGACCAGTACCGTGACGTCACCCTACCTGTTCCATTCCTCTTGGCGCTATACAGGCCCAGCGTGTGCTAATACAAAATTCCCATTGGAGCTATAATGGCCCAGGCTGATTTTTTTGGGCCTATAAATTGGAGGGCCATAGTGCCCCAGGCTGATTTTCCTTCTTTGCCATGATGAGGGCCCTAGTACCCCTACTCACTACTTCCACCTAAACCTCTCGGTGTAATACTCGAAACTTTATAGTGATGTCACCACTGGGATATTCATCAGCAAGAGTGGTATAATTCTTGACTCCCACCCCTGGGGCCCATAACAGCGTATCAGAGGTCATATGTACAAACATGCAAATTACAAGAACATTTTCATTGTTATGGCCAAGTTGTCTATCTATCTATCTATCTATCTATCAATCTATCTATCTATCTAGTGGCTGAGTACCGGGACAGGATATGGATAGGTTTGAATATCCAGTAAAAAGCACGGAGATTTGCGACGACGAGCCATTACAGTTGCTCCAGTTTGTTCAAAAGTTTTTTTTTTTTTTTTTTAAATGTGAATGTTTCAAGATATTTCTACAGACAATGAGCACAAGAGTTCATTCAGGTAATAAACTTTTGTAATGCTAAATGAAAGTTCCTTAAAGTGGAGTCTGTGAAAAAGGCAGTATTTGGATGTAGCATTGTGAACTTATTATCTGTGCCTTGAAGATTCGAAATGTACTCCCCAATTATATCTGTAACATAATTTTCTCTTTCTTTGTATACAAAAGATGAGGTGGAGTGGTCTTGGGGATGAAAAACATGCCCATCTGATCTCATGCATGTTGTAAGAAACGACTAATGGATGCAGGAGCCGTCGTGAGTCAGCACTTAGCATGCTGAACGCGTGACCAAAAGGCTGCATGCTCAGATCCTGCCAAAAATCAGACCAAGTGATCACAGTGACGTGTTCTTGTGCATGGCACTTTATTTAAATTGTATTGCCACTAAACAACCTACTTGTCTTGCTGTGCCATACAACACCAAACCAACAGCAAACCTACTTTTGTGATCAGTGTCATTCATGCACTAACTTTATAATGCTTTCTGATTCGTGCTGTAATATTTTAGACTCCACAACAAAACTTTTAAAAATGTCATAATTTGCAAGTAGAAGATAGGAAATATATACTGTTTGATGAAGTTGAATAAGAGTGCCAAATTATATAAGAGTGCGAAAAAAGACGCAGCTTCAAAAAAAAAAAAAAAAACCCAAAAAACTCCACAACAACATTCTCCAACCATTGCTTTACACATCTGCTGTATGAGAAGAGGGTTCGGTCGCAGTTTATTGCCGTTGCGAAACTATCAGAGCTGCGCGAGATATCATTCAGCTAGCTTAGTCAGAAAAGGTCGATTAAACTGTTTATTTAGTTCCTAAAAGTCGAACAAACACAAAAAATATTAAATTGGTAAATATTATGACATTGGTAAAATCATTACCAAGAAACTCCGTAGCCATGTTCGACAGCCAATAATAAAAACTGGCTGTCGAACAAATCTACGGGAGTTTCTTGGTAATGAGTCTTGCTTTTTACGATTTAAACGTATGGCAGCCTTAAAGATCTGCGCGTTCTGGAAACATACAAAATGTTGTGACGTCTTGGACCTTAAAGCTAACCCACTAAAGCTACTCCTGCTCCGCAACTCTACTCAATGTTTAACTCTTACACGTGGAAAGAGATGACGGGAAGGCTGAGAGAAGAGAAGAAAGTGTATGATAGAGAGAAAAAAGGATAACCAGAGAAGAAATAATTAGGTCACTGAAGCACTTACAACATCGTAACAATGGTGGGTCAGTTATGAAAGGGCTTTATGCTACTACGAAGGGACACAAACGCACAAGTAAAAATGTGTATTGATATATAATGTGAATAAATAAATATATTTTAAAAATGCAGTTAAAAAAAACTTATTGTGTCAATAGTGATTAAATTCAACAGCAGTATCATCAAATTACACACGCCAAGTAGTTACTCTAAATTTATCGATCTCCTCATTGAAAGCAAAACATAATATACAGTAACAAAACGTTAGAAGCGCGTTTGGGTTGCCGTCTGTCAGCTAAACAAATATTCGCCTGTCAAAACAAATGTTGCAGAAGAATAGAATTCACTAATTTAGCAATGGCAAATGCCATATCCAAATAAACTGTTTTTCTCCAATTTCTGTTTAATTGTCTATTTCTGCTTAATCACTGCAATTTGAACAGACATATCGATTTGGGGGTTTTAAAGGCACTTTTAAAACAGTATTGGCTACATCATGCCGATTAAATGGCAGCAACTTTCCCAAAGACATATCGAGGCAGTCGACCCGGACTGGCCTGGGGTGGGGGTGGGGGTATTGTGTCCCACGCTTTACCAGCTTGAGATGACGCATCTCCCGAACAGACGATGAAATTTACAAAATAAAGAGAAATGAGTATATCAGTACTTCAGATTCCATTAAATCACCAAACTATCACAAATAAAGATGCAACTTTATTCTTTCAAGTTGCTACGTTACTGCATACAGACATGTTTTATGAGCATTACTACATGGACTTCAGTCAAGAACTGGAAGCGGATGCAACAAACGAACGCCTGACTTGGATTAACGTCGCTTGTCCACAAGTGCGACCCTTTAATTTGCATGCTATTATTGCGTTTGCTTGTCTTTTTTTTTTTGGGGGGGGATATATTTTTTTGTTATTCAACGTAGCTTTAACATTTTGTCTGCAGTGTGGCAGTTTATAGCGGGGCATCATGCCGCAGACATGTGGCATCACGTCCCAGCCAGTCACATTATCCTGACAGCAGTCCTAACACTAACCTCATAATGCTGAGCGCCAAGCGAGGCAGCTATTAGTACCGTTTTTATAAGTCTTTGGTATGACTTGGCCGGGGTTCGAACTCGCGACCTTCCGTATCCAAGGCGGACGCTCTAACCAGCGGAACGGTAGAGCGTACTATTTAATTTTTTGCGATTAACCGCTATTTACTGCCACCAGGAGAAAAAGGTGTCTCGAACTCTCTTCTGTACTTCTGCTTTTCTCGCCGTGCGTGAAAAAGGTGTCTCGAACTCTCTTCTGTACTTCTGCTTTTCTCGCCGTGCGTGACTTTTTCCTGTGATGTTGTATTTGTGTTCATCTTCTTTTCCCGATCTTCTTTATTTCTGCTAAACGAGCGCCGAGACGGCAAAGGCATTTATACCAGATCTGACCCAGTGACCTCTTTCGTCTTAAGACTGAGTAGGTGGGGCTCTACAGTTTCGTACATTGCATAGGGTTAGATTTATAAATTCACAGGATTTCCTGACTGGTTATCCTGGCTATTTAAAAACGACCCCATGTCGTGGTTTCTATAAAGATAGGTACATAGCTAAGCCTAATGCTGAAAGTAATGACCCGCATGATACATCACCTGGCCTGGAAAAGCAAATAACCTTCAGTAAAATGAGCGAGATAAAAACAGAAGTGACTCATTATACTGGGCAGGGGATGAAAGAGGCAACTAGTGTTGAAATCGGTCCCAAAAAAAAAGTTGGCTTTCCATCCTACCCTGCAGTTTCATCATTTGCTCCATAAATTACAGACCATTACACTTGGGGTGGGAGGGGGTAGGATTACTTCCCATCACAACTCTACTGTCAACTCTCAATACCGAAGTTTTCCCCTCATATTTTGTCTCCATAGGAGAACTAATAAGGAATGAATTAAAACAGAGAGGAAATCATAGTTCTTTTATTCGTACTTGGTTTAGATTTGTAATTTTGTGAAATACGTTAGTGTTGTTGTCAAATACGTTAGAGACATTTTATTATTATTATTATTATTATTATTATTATTATTATTATTATTATTATTATTATTACCATTTCCTGGGAATCGAACTCCAGACTCGAATATCACCGCTCCGGTGGCCTAGTGGTTAGAGCGTCCGCCTCGGATGTGGGAGGTCGTGGGTTCGATCCCCGGCCGAGTCATGCCAAAGACTTACAAAAATGGTACTAACTGCCGCCTCGCTTGGCGCTCAGCTTTATGATGTTAGTGTTAGGACTGGTCGGCCTGGTGTCAGGATAATGTGACTGGGTGGGACATCATGCTACATGTCTGCGGCATGATGCCCCAGTGCTAGACATCACTATAAACTGCCACACTGCAGACATCGTAGCGATATGACTGAAAAATTGTAAAAGCTACGTTAAAAATCCAAATCACACACACACACACATTTGCCTCGAATTACCGCACTGATTGCCGATCTCAAGCATAGAAGCAAGTATCAACTCGTATATTTTTAATATTTGCGGCCGATAATTATTGACCAGTCACGAAGGATACTTGAAAAGAAAATGGACGTCAAGTGTTGTTTGATTTGCTATACAAGAAGTAGATGGATGTTAAAATCTATCTGGACAGAAAATGTTAAATAAAACAACTGCTGTAGTAATTACTCGACATCGTATTATGTTTCAGCATTTGTCATAGTCATTCAATGGGATGCTGCTAAATCCATTACTGGACCAAAAGAATTCAACAAAATTGTCGACTGATGGATGAAAATGCAAATAAAACTTAACGCTGGAAATCTTTTACCGTGATTTGAATCTAATTTTTGACTCCTAAAAATATTAGGTGGAAAATAAATGAGGGCCGCCGATTGTCCTGAAAGAATGTCAAAAACTCTTTTCAACAGTCCCAACGCTGTTAAATAAATAAGCCAAGACATAAAAAGGCCTTGATCATCGGTGTGGCTGTTCGCTCTGGAAAAGGATGGCATGAATAGGACAGAGTCATAGATAAAAGATACAGCCGGGTTCATCTCTATTTTGAGAGAGCTGTTAGGGCATTACATATAAGCATACTAGATATATGATCTCTAGATGTCATATGTAGAGGGACCCATCTGTACTTTGACAGAACGTCTGATGCACATGCAAACTGGGAATATGATCCACTGAATATTATGACTTCATACATTTTCATGGTCATCGGTTTTCTTTGACTGTCCAAAAATCTATTCTTCCCTGCTTAAACTTCGACATGAGTACTGAATATAGGACAAAGATATTTTATGTCGGGGATGTAAATTCTTAGTGTATAGTGATCACTAAATTCACGGAAATCCCCTCCCTCAAGAGTTAAATCAAAGAATTGTGGTATCTAAAATGTGCAAAGATGGCATCGTGTGACAAGTGCTATAGGGAGGTAAGCGAAATAATTGGTCCAGAAATCATTTATACACCAGAGAAGAATAACAACTGAGTTCCAGAAGCTATGATGTTACGTTGCTAACACTTGGATTACAATATAGAACTGGTCAATTTGATCAACATTGAAAATCACTTTGTCTTAGAACAAACAAAGTTTTTAAGGCTTGGGATTACACATGTCACGTGATGGATATTTTCATGTGGAAACTCTTACTTTTAGCCGTGATAATAGCAACAACGAGGCCAAAAACATATGAAGATGCATATGAACTTAATGAATCTTTATTACAAAATTATAATCCGCTCATCAGACCTCTTGACAATCAGACAGATGTCCTAAAGGTCTACCTCACTGTTAGCTTATCATTTATTCACAGTTATGACGTTAAGAACCAGGTACTAACGATATCATCTTGGCTTGGGACATTTTGGACAGATGAACGTTTGGTCTGGAACAAGACACAATTCAATGATTTAAGTGAAACTGTCGTTGACACATCCAAAATATGGCTTCCAGATCTTGCATTTTTAAATGTTCTGGGTGACACATTGGACGTAGGAAGCGGAAGTCAAGCAGTTGTGATGCATGATGGGAAAGTCCTTTGGTGGCCTGGGAAACTGCATTCAATTTACTGTAAAGCAAATGTCAGAAAGTTTCCATTCGATGAGCAGACGTGCGCGTTACATGTTAGTACAAACTTAAACACCAAGAATAAAGTCCTTTTATTACCACTTATGGATAAAATTGAACTGTACCAGTTTATTCCCAACGGAGAATGGCATATTGTTGACACCTACATTTGGGATTCTACCGAACTAGAGTTCGGCGTTTTGAAGTTTTCAATAACTCTAATACGGCGGCACGAATACTATGTTATAAACATTATCCTTCCGGTAATACTTTTAACGTTTCTGAACTGTGTTTGCTTTTTACTACCCCCAACGTCGGGAGAACGTACTGGATTCGCCACTAGCATGTTTCTAACCTTCACTGTTTTTTTTGACATTTTTCAATGAATATCTACCCCAAACCTCAGAGCAGATGCGTTTACTGTCATTGTACCTTATGATCCAGCAGTTTGTTAGCGGATTTACTGTTGTCGTTACTGTTTTTGTTGTCAGATTTCATCAAATGACGTCAAAGCAAGTGAAAAATGCTACATTAGCTCGATGCATTTCATCCTGCAAGAAAAGAGGGACCTGTGTTGGTGTACTGTGCATTTGTAGGAAAGGAAACTATAAAAAAAAGTCATTCCACAAACGAACGTTGATCCAAAGAACAGGAACATACAGAATCATGTCCACGAAGATGAGAGGTTAGAAGAAATAACATATGAAGATGTTGGTCATTTAATTGATAAAGCGTTTTGGTATGGATATCTACTCTTTACAGTTACATTTAATTTTGTTTTCACTGTCCTGTGGATGACTTAACAACAGAAATCGTGCGAACAGGCCAGTTTTGTATTTCATCAACAACTTAAGAGTTAGTTTGAAGAATGTATGCATCGCTAGACAGAAGCAAACTTGTTTATCAAGTTTTTCAATCTGATTAAAATCAGATCTCCGCTGTCCTACGTGAATATCTGATGATGACCGCTTAACGATCATGTTCTGGTGACCTTTGAATTAAGCCAATGGAAATGGACCTTTCAAAAATCTGAAAGTGAATCAGTTTGTTCGGTACCCATCATGCTCTTTATCCACAAAGCTCAGTCTTCAAACGCGAAGATATAAGACTTAATCTGATTGGTTGATAAAATTAACGATTATGGTAATATCATAGGTCACCAGAACATGACCCCTAATCGGTTGCTGTCAGATCTTCATATAGGATAGCGGAGATCTGATTTTAATCAGACTGTCATGTTTTTAAAGATAGATTTAAGTATATTTCCATGACAAATCGGCTTGTCTTGACATGGAAGTTTTTGATTGCCGCATAAATAAGTTGGAAAAACGCAAATGTTATAAACAACATCCAAAATGAGGACTAATATTGATTATCAGACTTCACAGAGAGGCCTCAATCTTATGAACATTTAAGCATAGCACTTTCGTAATGACCAAGTTCGGTGCACATTTAATCCAAGACAATGGCTTGGATACATCAGAGTGAATAAATTCAGCTTACTGTTACTAATTGCTGGAATAATTTAAAGATGTCAAAGATTTTGCACCAGTGTATATATTTTAATTATCATTTAAGCTGACCTATGACTAATTTACGTGTAGCATGGCGTACTCTAACTTCGAAATACCCATATGATTTCTGCGAAATACCGATACATAGGTGGAAGTTCAATAAAAATCTATCAAACAAGTTTATGATGCTGAAAAATTATAGGTTATCATTGGGTAAAATGAACCTTCAATACATTTTCTTGTTATTCATTCTTCTTTAAATTTAGAAGAGAAAAAAAATCTTTATGATCAATCATTTTCTATTATATTATTAATAATATCACTGGAATATTTGAAAATGGCAATTTCAGTCAAGGCTCGTTTGCCAGACCTGTCAAGAATGTTCTCTTCTTTTCAGTACCAACCAAACAGCAATTGCCTACATTTTCTTTCTACACAAGCGGAAAATATCTTCTTTGAATAGTTATCTATTAGTTTATACTCAGTCCAACAGTTAAAATTCGTGTACACTGTTCATGTTACTTGGTAGTGATTGTGTCTGTGTCCGTGTGAGAGAGAGAGAGAGAGAGAGAGAGAGAGAGAGAGAGAGAGAGAGAGCAAAAAACTGAGATTATTTGAAATGATTCAGATTTAATTATAAATTTCAACTAAAATTTATTTGTAGGTCGAGACTATTTACGCGGAAGTTTTGTACCTAATCTGTGAAAACTATTATCGCGGCAGCCATACATTTCATTCTGCAAACAACTATTCGAACAATGAAAGTTAATTAAAATTCAGTAACTAATCACGGTTTCTAAAGAAGATCATATAAGCTGAAAAACTAGGAGTGCAAAGAGATTTTACTAGATAGTTATGCCGTGCGCATAAACTTTCAGAGAATACGTACACTACCACCACACAAATCGCCATTCATTTATTTATCCATATTCTCAAAACCTGACATGTATTGAATGACAGTACTGAAGTATTACATAATATTTACTGTGAAAAATAATTAACTTCTTTGGGTACAGATGATCGGAGTGCGAAGCATCTCGACTTTTCAACTCCAAGTACGAAAAGTCCTTGAAAATTGGTCTTGGAGCGAAACGTCTTTGCTAAAATTGTTCTAAGTCTGTGGAGCAAGACATATGATCTATTGAAATGGTATGAAAATACTCTTTAACACAGGGAGCGAGATACAAAATGTCACGGAAGTGACACATGTCGTGATATAAGAGGCAGTAAGTTCTGGAATTTGTCCTAGAATAGAGTTGGAATTGCATACCATCATGCACTTTCATCATTTGTTCCATGAATGAAGGTAACCCGAAGAAAATACATCCTGTCAAAACTACTGTTAAGAACGAAGTTGATTGCATTTTTACCTATATTATTTCTGCATATGACTCTATCTGTCTGTCTCGCACATAAGTAGATAAAAAATAAAATACTGAATTCAACTTGTGATAGAACATTCAGTGATTATTTGGTTTTTAATTCACAATACTATAACTTCAACTTACACTTTCAAAATTGAAGAATTAAATTATTTGTTGAATTTACTGAACTTGTTGATTTTTTTTTTTTTATTCTTACTGTTACATCGTTTAAGACCACAGAGTCGTAACAAAACAGAGAGAGGTTAGGATGGCCAGGTACGAAATAGGGTTAAGAAAAGAGCACGTCGTGTCTAATCGTCACAATATACTGAAGTACGAATTCGTTTATCAATATGCGTAGTTTTCATTGTGACATCACAGCGCGCGACATTCAGTCCGGATTGTACTGGATGACAACTTCAGGTTGATCTCGTCCAAAATTATCCATATGTACTTCTCGGGACATATTAATAATGACCTCTCTGATTTTATCAACCTTACACTTGATTCTCTTTGAATGTGCTTGAATGGTTTTTGATGCTGTGAAAAAGGTTTGGATATCCAGAGTTAGCAATACAAATAAATCAGTGACTAAAGAAAATGTGCCAAACATGGTCTATTTCCAGAGTTTTCAATTTATAAAACATGGTTTAATTCCAGAGTTCTCAATTTATACAACATGGTTTCATCCCAGGGTTTCAATTTATACATTCCACATAAAACCGCCTTGATGGAGTGTATGTAATTAATCATTATATCGAATGTTTATCTTGTTTAGTTGTCATACACGTTACACAAACCTTCAGGCTTTTCGATGCGCTTATTCAAAGGTTTGGCATGTTAATGCCATTAAAAGGTACAGCTGGATGGATACATTTCTCTTTTCGTCAGATTTTCGTCATCTTTAATAACAGAGGTTTTACTTTTTCATTACCTGTAGTCACTTACAAACAAAGACATTTAATAACATCTAAGAAACGTTAATAATATACATGATTTGTTTAATTGTCCAAGTATATATATATATATATATATATATATATATATATATATATATATATATATATATAAGAAAAACCACACACACACACACACACACACACACACACACACACAGATAGAGGCTCTGACAGACTAGTTTAATAATTGGAATGGTGCTGAATGTTACAGCAGCTAATCGAAATAAGTGCACAAAATTTCAGTAGTACCATTCCCAAAATTTAGAAAGACAAGTATTTATGCCAAGTTACGCTGGAATGGAAGTATGATTTCCAAATCTCCCAAAATATTGTTACGTGTCTAGGCTTGTACAAAAGTAACAAAGAAAAGAGTGAAGCCAACAAGCTTTGTAAATTTTAACAGAATAATTTATTTCCCTAGAAAACAAGGTAAAGGTACGAAAAAGGACTTACGGTTTGTGAATCTAATCCAAAAATTAATCCAATGATTAAAAATATAAGTCTCATCACTAAAAAGTTCTAAATGATTCGAAGTTCGAATCTCGATGAAGTTCCAAGACGGAAGGCGATGACGTCTTCTATAACCTGTTTTGTATTGTCGTGTCAACAGTTCCTTGTTGAATCACTAAAAATAATATTCCGGCTTTAGAATTCCAAATAATTTTCAGTAAATGTCTTTGTCCAAGATT
>JAECUM010091523.1:0-22062 GCA_016617855.1 Megalonaias nervosa
GGCTGCAGCGGCTATTAATGCTGGTATAGCTGCAAGAAGTGGAAATATACCACCTGTCTTAGCAATATCTTTGATGGCGCCCGCAGAAAGATTAAGTTTGACGCCTTTATTTGATTTTTTAGCGTCATTGAAGTTTTTGAACTGACGCTCGGTCAACGATAGTTTATTTTCACCGGTCATTTGTTCTCGCTTTAGCGATATTTTTATTCCACAGTTATTTTTTGATGCTGATTGTAGCTTTTTAATCTGACCAGGAGTCAGACTCACACTAACGTGATGATATGACATTTATAATATTATGAACGATCTAATTACATGTTTTCTACTGGAGCATCAATAACTCTCATGCGACCACCAACACCTTCGAGTAACATCGATTTATCGCTGAGTATAACAGCAATTGCTCTATAATTTGCAATAACTCCTCGATTCACACGAGCTCGAAAATGAATATCAACTACTGATTGTCTGGTTAAATCTAAATGTTCTAGAGAAAAGTAATAGATTGGATACAGCGTTGTAAAATCACGCTGCGATATTTGTAAACCAGTATCAACATTTTGATCACGCCCCATAAACGTCATCAAACGGTGATATGCACGTGCAACACTGTTTTGTGTAAAATTTAACAAAATATCCTCAGCTGGTTCTTGATGTCCATTTATCCTTAATGAAACCTCAGAAACACCGAGTTGGTCAAATATCATGTGACTATGTATTTGCGAGTTTACTCGTGCATTATTTTGTAATGCAATAAATATATGTCTTGGTGCAGAAACACCCTGCTGAGAAGCTATCTGCCATGTAAATAAACCATTAATATCACTCTGGATAACATCTGTGGTCATCGTTAACCATGATAACATTGATTTACCACCTTGACTCATAAAAGATAGCAACCGATCTTCTTCAGACATTGTTGGAGTCATGACTGGCATCCACAGGGAAAGTGTTGGTAGTACTACTTTGCCATGAAGTGCCGCAGTTGCAGCAGCTATAGCATTAGCATCAGCGCCCTCTCCCACAGCGTGCCACATTGCATCATTATCATCGCCTTTTCGCACAAGTACAACTGTGTGTTTAGCTCCAAAAATAACCTTTCTAACATTTCTGCAGAATCCAAATATATGTGACAGTGGAATTGCACAAGAAAACCTTTCATCATCACCAAGCATTGCTCTACGAGATGCGAATCCCAAGTTGAAGTTTTCATTCATTGATGCAACTTCAGTTCCAGCTGCATTTAGTGTTACATTCCTCTGTTCGGGTTGATCAGTTGTGTCCTTTGCAAACATCATTGATTGGCCAGCCGATCTTGAATAATCATCGCTGTATCTAGCCAGTCCAAGTATTGTTGTTGCAACGTCAACGTCTTTCTGGATTGATTCAATATTTTTTCCATCAATCATGTACGTAGCGCTATCAAACAAAGCCATAATACCGTTATTCACAAAACCAAATCGATCACCAATTCCATAATCTGTGTTATCTGTTTTTAAAAGTCTACCTTCTACTTCAATGAATGCCTCAGCGGGTAAGAAATATCTACTTGTATCCTGAACCTGTAGTTCGATTCGTCCACGCTGATTTGGCATTCGTGCGTCGTAAGAATAATACTGATAATCACGCACAGACTCATCTTTGAGAACTGGTGCGTCCATGTCAAACGCGGGGTCAGATATGCGCTTAAACATCTTTATTATTATCGTCTTCGTCTAACTCGAAGACCACTTCCTGCTATCAGACTAGCGGTTATATTTTTTTCCTTTTCCGAGATTGGTACATCAGCCAACTCTGCTAGTTTTTGATTAGCGGCTTGATTTATTATTTTACTTACACTTGTGGGCATCACTTCAGTGCTAGCCAATTTCACTGGTTGAGGTCGGGTCGCTTGTGGTCTGCGTATTAATCGTGATAGTCTATCTTTGATTGCTGAGAATGCTTTGCTAGCAATATTACCAACAGCGCCTATACCTTTTTCACGAACAACATCAATAGCTTTCATTCCTAGCTGCTTTGCAATCGGTATTGCTTTTGGGGCTATTCTTCTAAACAGACCCTGAACAACATCACCTAATCCATCTCCGTAGGTCGTTTTATATACTGGTAATCGAGAGTTTATTACCCTGACCATGGTAGGTCCACGAGTATTGTGTATGATCATTTTATTATTAAGTGACTTTATCACTAATTACATACTTAGTCACTATGATAATCATCGGCGATTTCATTAATGAGAGACCGACATACATTAATATCCATGATACCACCTGTAAATAATCGTTTACAAATATCAGCTGCTTCATTAATGATTTCTGATGAATTATTACCAGCTCGTTTTCCTCCAATAAGGATTTCTAGTCGATCAACATCAGCAAGGACGTTATTGGGACAAGTAATAAGACCACTTCCATGAGTAGTAAATCCACTTCCACTTATGTCGCCAGAAGAGGTGTCTGACGGCCAATATTCTCCTTCACTTCTTCCTTACTTGTTGTTTGGACTGGTTGTAGTTGTTGTAATCGTGGTTTTGGAGATAGAATTGGTATTCGTGATTTTGGTGATCCTGGATAATCACGAGGTGATTGCTCAAGTGATTTTGGTTTTGGAGGTTTTTGTAATTGTTTCATTTTTTCTTGTCGTTCTTGTTTTTTTTTTTGTTGTCGTTCTTGTTGTTGTTGTTTTTTCCCCTCTCTTCTTGATTGAATTAAATTATTAATTTTCCTAACATAGCCCTGATATAATGGATCATTATCTCTAGCTTGTTCAACATTCATACGTATGCGATATAAATATTTTCGCCATTGTTCACTGGTTTTAATATCTTTTGCGTGTTCAGGTTTCATTAGTTTATTTCTTTGACTAAAACTATCCACAGCAAACTCAGCTAGATCATCTTGGTTCAATTTATTAATTACCTTAATAGTTTCTTCATTAAATTTATTTTTCAATTCAGCAGTACTTATAGGACCTGCTGATTTTGGTTCAGGGGCTGGTGCTTCAGCACCTTCTGCTTCATCATCTTCTGCTTCAGCATCTTCAGGTTGATCTTCATCCTCAGGTATTTCCGGGACTGGCATCGCAGCAGCTATTTCGGCTGGAAGTTCACGTAAAATTTCTTTTGTTTTCTTAGTTCTTCTTGCTATTTTTGTAGTTCTTTCTGCTATTTTTCCAATTGCTTCAGCGGTTTTCTCTAACACAGGTAGAATACCTTTAGTGGTCTCAGTGATAGGTTTAAATAATTTTTTTGTACCCTCCTCAAGTTCAACTTGAGATTCCTGACGCGATTGTAGTTGTTGCTTAACAGAATCACGAACAGGTAGATATTTTTTAATTGCCTCTAGTCGCTCTCGAGCTAATTTAGCTGAGTGTGATTCTCCAATACTCATTATTGATAATATCTATAATGGCTGTTTAATTTTTTGCAGCAGAGAGGGTGGACGACATACGCGTAGTGACCAGATTGTGAAAAAATCAGAAAAAATCTGGTCAATTAGAGAAGTTTTTACTGTTAAAGCAAAAACTTTTTTTCAGCCTTCGTAGGAACCCTTAAATTTCAAAAATAAGGTCTCTAAAAAGTTGTAGGGTCCACCCTCTCTGCTGCTCTTGTAGACGAAACTTATTGATCACTATGGACTTTACAATGGTGAATCAGATTCTACGAAAAAATAATGAATAATCGGTGTTGAACGCACAAATTACCTGTATAGCTTTTACTACAGAATACTGTGCTGAGTTATTCCAAAATAAATTATATAAAGGGGTCTCAGTATCAACGGAAGTTTCAATGGCTAGGATGTTGTTACATTATTCAAGGTATCTTTACTTCAGTGTTTCAACAAAAGCAATCTTAAAATAGTTATGCCTATTCACAACTTAATGAGAAGAACTTTCAGCATATAAAACTAAAACAGGAATGCCAGAACCTGAAAGTGCTGGATCTTGTTTTAATTGGGGTATATTTTTTCATTTGGGTACGTTTTGACTTGGGTACGTTTAGACTGGAGTGCGTTTTGACATGGATACTTTGTGATTTGGGTACATTATGGTTTGGATACTTTTTGACCTGTTCCCGATATACCGACCGCTATTAACAATGTTAAACTAACGTGACTGTTTAAAACGCATGTGTGTCTCACTGGAATCATTTAACAATACATGGTTTAATGACTGAATGTATTGCTTTTTGTTTTGCTTAACAAGTACCGCCATATAAGACAGAGCAAATATTCATCTATACCAAAGGATTGTTGTTATAGTATAAAGTTCCTGTTATTTTCAAAAACGTTATTGAAATTGGCCATTTGCTGTTCGGAGACTGTGTACTCTGTTGAATTTTTGCGAATTTTCACCACCAATTTGTTTTTTTTTTTGGGGGGGGGGAGGTTGTTTCTTTTTTAGTATGGATCGTAATCATTATTTTCATGAAAAGATTTTCAAAAACATTGAGTATTTACCTAATTCTGACAAAATGAATGTAAAATATTAATACCATCAACGTTTTGGAACCTGTTGATTCCAAAAAGAAAGAAAGAAAGAAAGAAAGAAAGAAAGAAAGAAAACATGCTGAAGTTCTGCGTGGCAGAAAGTCCGTTTCTATGTCTTGTCTAAATATCCATTTGATAGCAGTGTCTTACAAGTTTTTAAACCAGTCTGGATTTTTCCCGCGAACATTTGACAACATGGATCCAGCTGAAGTTGAATTTCTTGCTGAAAAAGAGCTGATTACCGTGGTCCCTAAGTTCTCATTTGATAGAATATACTTAATTGGGGTAGTTTAAAGTTTAAACATCTTTGTACAGAAGCCTTATACCACAATATTTTACATAAGTGTAGAACACAGCATGTCATGGGTTGGTTGTTTGTGTGGGTTAGTCCTGTTTTTTAAGTAGCTATGCTAAAGTATTTTGAAATATGAGTTTTTAAGGAGAAGTAGTAACATTTTGGATTTAAGGGGCTCTCATTTTTACATATATGTACCCCCAAATAAACCATAAAATATATCGGGAACTGATAAACATTGAAATCTTAAAATACAAAGTTCCTAGTCCTACAACGTAAGACGCATCACCCGATATTTTTTGTTCTTGGGGGCGATGGGTCTTACCGTCTAACTAACGGCGCTATGTGGTGTGTTTTGATGTCGACTAAGTGTAACGAAAGTAAAATTTTCAGAAATATCACACACAAATGGAAACCAATAACGACGCTTTTCTACAAAGTAAAGTTACAATGTTTTTGTCAGACTTTACTTACCCTGATGTCTTTTCTCTAATAAATTAAAATTCTCACAAAAGAAATGGACCTGTTTTCAAGTTTCGTTGGCCTATATTTCAGTTAGCTGGAAAGCGATGAAAGCCGGGAATGCCGAAGTCGGGTTAAGCAGAAATATTATTCTTTAATGAAACGGATAAAAATATATTATGCTTATTGGAACTGTAAGCAACGTTTCATTTCGTTCAAAAAAGACATCCCCCACATGAACCTACTTGAACATACTTCGGCATACCTTGACTAACGTCGCATTGCAACAAATTAAAATGTATGCCAATGGAACATGAAAATGCATCCATTTGCTAGTCAGGGGTCACGTTACTAGGCGAAGTGGGTGATTAAGTTGCCTTAAAAATGTAAACTTCGCCTTCTTCTGTTAGGAAAGTGAAAAAGATTTCGCTGTGCGATTTTTTTGGAAGTACATTGACAAATTACACCTTTTGAGATGCCCCCTCGCCTTAGGCAGGTTTATTCTAGTATTGTGTTGTAGCGAAATGTATTCTTCAAGTCATCAGTAGCTTGACCTAGTTTTTATATCAGTTTTGCTGACAAACAACCTCTTGCACATTCACAGGCATGTGTTTTGATCGCTGATTGACCATTAACCATTTCCTGAGTTGGCAACTAAGGCCCCTATCACTACCCGATTTACGCATGTTATCCTTCAATTACAAAAACATACAAACTTGTGTTTCGAGACTTTAACAATAGTATGTATATAGCAATTTGTGTTTTAAGAATAAAATTGGTGATCTGGATATTTTAACTGCCTCTTGTACACTACTTCGTCATAAAATTAGTTTGAAAATAAGTGTACCAGTAATGGGGAAAAAATGGCAGACATCGCTATGTCTGGGAAGTACCAGTTTATTAGATTGTTTTCATAAATCATCGAGCAAATATACAGAAAAATATACAATTCATAGAAAGCAAAGCCTAGGTATTATGTTATTTAAGATTCAACTTTAAAATGCAATTATATTGGTCAGAAACGTACGAGACAATGCTATGTTGTGGAAATCGCAAGAAGCGTTGTAAGGTCGAAGTTGTTTTCTGATGTGAGTTGTATTTGTGAAAATAGGGAAAAAAGCTGCAAAGCAGATAATATTTAATCAGTGCCTAAAATTAATACAAGTACGTAGACAAATAAATAAACTAAAAATTTGCAATCCTATCATGGACTGCTGTAATGAAGCTATATAAAGTGAGTGATTATAATACGAAAACCCCTCCTTCTAAAAATAGATGCACTCACATCTGTGTTGATTTGGTTGGAAAGAGGGTTTAGTTCCTATACAGACTATAAATGAGCCATGTCTGTAATTTTATGCCTTTTCTGTGTGTTCTGTATGAATAGTTACAGTAATGTTTTATCCGCAACAAAGAAATGAGGACACTTGTGCATTTGCCCTCATGTACATGGTACAGGAGTTGTGTCAAATGCATTTAGAAATCTTTGAAAGTGCCATTATTGTGAACTTTTAAGAAGTATTTAAAAAATATAAATACAAAAATATAAAAAAAATTGATTAAGCATTTTTACCAACTTTCAGTTACAATAATGTAATCTAGTTACTCAGTTAAATTGTGTTACAATGCAGTTTCTATTATTCTCTTTTAGAGTCAAATGGCCAAAATAACTAAGAAAATTTTCTACTAGAAAATAAAGTATTGCTTAAATCCAGTGTTAAATGCAAATATGAATTCAAATAAGAGAACACACATTATGTCATTATATATATATTTTGCGTTTCTTGCTTCCACTTCTACCTGTTCAGCTCTCACTTCTCCCTGTTCTGCCCAAAAGGAGAAGTCACTTCTTCCTAAAATTCAAGTCTAGCTTGACCCCTGCTAGTGTCATATTTTTATTCCACCAGGATAAAGACAGCACGGTAAGTATATTAGTTACACATAAATTAGTGGAAGTGTTGATACAGGCTGCCAAGTGTGTGAGATACTCCTGAAACTTTGACTACTCGTTCTGATGTCAAACGACATCGGAACACACTATACAAGGCCATTATTTGGGTAGTAAGACATAGCACTAAAACAAAAACAAGATGTGCTATGTCTTACATTGTAGGACTACAAAGTCCCCAGAATTTGGAGATGAGCAGTTTTCTTGTCATCAAAAGGGAATTTCAAACATGTCAAAACTGCAAGCATTATTTATCGTACCTTAAACTGAATGTGATATACCAATAATTTTTCCAGGTGAATTAAAAAGACTGTGAAAATATGTATCCCCTTGTATTTCCTCTCTAGGATAAATTGGCAGTAGGTCCTCCCTGATGGTACATTAGAATTCTCCTTGCACTGATTTACTCATAAATAAAAACATAATTAAAGCGAATCAAAGAACGTAAATAGTTATGCTTAAGATGTTTTGAAAATTCATTTTCCAGGTGTAATATTAACTTATTTGGATTTACCATAGTCTCATTACATATTTATATTTGTCCCCCCCCCCCCGTTATACCCTGAGATATGAGATATTACCTCGGTAGCTGTCCAAATTTGGTAATCTAAAAATATCCGATTGTCAAAATTTCCGACTTTGGAGATCAACAGCTTTCTCCTCAACAAAGGGGAATTTGCAAAAATGTAAAAAAATAGTAACATTTTTTATACTACTTTTAAATGTTATTAATAAATTTGCACAAGTAAATAAGAAAAGACTTCTAAAACGTGCGATCAGATTTTTCCTGTGTATGATAATTTAGGGTAAATTGTCACCAATTGTACATTAGAATTGATAACACTTTAACTTCAGAATAAAAGTACAATCTGGATGAATCAAGCAAAATGCATGTTACTGTCCTTTGTTTAAATTTCACACATATTTGTTCCTAAACACTGGGTAGTAAATTAAAATTTGAGACTGCTTAATAGGGGTCAAATGATTCATCGATATATGGATGCATTGATACTTTTGCTGTAATGATAAGACATCGAGACAAGAGATGGAGAATTGATACAAAACGATATTTAATGTAGGCGAGTTATTTTAGTCCTCAACAATCATGAATAATTATTATTAGTTTGCCTTGTTTAAATTTAGAACTCGTCTGAAACAGAATTAGCAGTCACAGGCAATCATTTTTATCAGTAAAAATGAAGAAGACTATTGGGAATACTCGTGTGCTGTCTACAAATTAACACAAAGTGATATGGTTTGTAATCTGACCCCTCCCCCCCATTAATTGCTAATTATCTTAACCCAGCATTATGTTCAGCATATAAGATATGTTCCAAATGTGTTCCATATGTATAGCGAAGTACGTTACTCATCATTTAATAACCACTTTTATGCAAACTTTCTACGTTGAATTGTATCTTGTCTACTTTGGTTGATTGAAAGCTACACTACTGGAGTGTCACACGTTGAAATATGACAGTAATGATGTCAGTAATTTCTAAAGTTATGAAGTATATTGGATTATTGGAGCTGGGGAAGTGTTAATGGAGATATAAATGAGTGTTTTTGAGCCTGAAAATGGTGTTAAATACAAGTCAGATGTACATGTTGGATTGACAAATATAGATGGCATGCAGTATTTCAGAATTAAATGTAGAAAGGGTAGAATACTGAGCCAAATTAAAGTACAAGCAATGTAAAAGTAGAATGAAATTTAATTTTTTTTCTGTCAATTAGTTTAGTCCTGCAGATCATATACTTTTTCAAAACCATATATCCATATCATGGTTAAGATAAACTGAATAAATTTGGATGAAAAAAAAATGAAAGAAAGAATTAAAGATGCATATTTGAATACCTCTGTCTGCACAAACAAACTATGGCATTTGATGGCCTAAAAATCCTAATACAGCATTATGGAATAGATAAGTCTGGCATAGTAGTCAGTAAACTACTGATTTTTACATTTTTAGCAGAAGGGTTTGGGCATTTGTGTCTGACATATATGCAGTGTTGTTTCATAGATTAATTAATTGATATATTTATTTATGTTTATTTGCAGGGAGATATTGGCCCATTTAGTGCAGGTCTTCCGATCGAGGTCCCATTATGGCTGGCTGTGAACCTGAAGCAGAGGCAGAAATGCAGAATTCGACCACCAGAATGGATGGACAGAGGTATTTGTAACGTTTTCTAATTGTGTACTAGTAGTTAAGTTCATAGGTTCATGCACTGTAATGATTATTATATAAGCTAAAAAAATGTGTTTCTGGTTGGCCCCCCATGCCTGTTTTTGGTTGCCTCCCTAACACTTACTCCCTCCCCATGGAAAAAAAAAATATCTTGAAATTGATTTGTGCATCAAATTAAGCTGGTTTAGCCCAGTACATGAAACACTTATTACATTATGTATACTAATATACTAATCATTATGATACATATAATGTGAAAGAAACCCCATCTACCCTAATTTAAAACCAGTGCAACAGGAAACTTAATTTTTGTTTTGCAGTCTTTGATAGTTCAAAAATGGGACACTAATATGTTGAGATTACTCTCTGCAAGAATTGAAATTGTGAATTCAGTTAAAATTATTTCTTTTGTCACAATTTCATTATTGTCATTCTTGTTATGTTGGTTTTTATTTTTTGTTTGTTAAAATTCTTGTATACACACAGCAAATGATCCATGAATCATTTTGAATATATTGTCAGTAGCCTTGACTGATAAATTTCATTTTTAATCAATGATTTTTTTTTTTTTTAATTTGGAAATTTTTTTTGGTCAATCCCAGCCCTTGAATTGTAGATCATAGTCTAATCAGTCTGCATGTACCTTGTAATGGTGATTTGAGAGCAGAGAATTGTCTAATAGAGACCATGTGTTGGAAAAATTGGGGTTTAGATTTAAAAATACTACTACTTTACCTTTCAGAAAAACTGCAGGAGAAAAAGCAGGAAGAGATGGACTCCAAGTTTTTTATTGAAATGCCAAACCAGCACTATATGGAGATCACCCAGCTTTTGTTAAAATAGTGAGTTCATATTGTAAATCCACATAACTCGCCCCCCCCCCAAAAAGGGGAGGGAGAAAATATTGCTTAACAATATTGAAGATTTCCAGTTTTACACTGTCTTATTAAAAACATTTTTGTTTACCCTTTGGTATGCATATCAGCTCTGTAATTAGTCAAGTTATTGTTCTAATCTATCAACTATATCATGCATACATGACCTTAATGGATACAAATCATATTTATATACAGCTTTTTGCATGTCAGCTAGATGACACCTAGCATTATCTCACTACCACAATCTTTTGATAACATTACAGGCAGCTGAAGGCTAACAGGGTAAAGTGCATTGTCACGGGGGCAAAGGGGCGGGGACAGTTTTTTTAAAATCAAAGTTTAGGTGGGCAGTCAGTGATAAAAGTATTTGGATCTAGCATCATGAACTGGTTGGATAAATTAAATATATGTTTGCGTTATATATAGAATATCTCCAGAGAATTAGAGGTGAATGATTAAAGGTCATAGTCTCAGTGATTAGTTGCTTAACTTTGGTATGCCCAACCACGTGGGTTGTAAAACTGTCCAAATTTTTAAAAACTTGTACCAGGTACCTGTTGATCCTAATGATCAGTTATCCAGGCACCCGATCAATGGAAATTGTATTAAATGTGAACCTGAACTGTTTTGTTGTAGGTTCATATATTCCAATCCGAAAGAGAGGTGCATAATTATTACTAATATAACTGGTAAAAAGCATCATCTGAGAGCAATCTATATTATTTATGCAATAATTATTGAAAACTGTGAAAAACATACACATTATTTTTGCTATTTTCAGCTCTTCCCCATTATAACGTGGTAGTTGGAGTCCATAACTGCTGACCGCATTTTGTACTGAACAGCAGTATAGCAAAAGTAATCAAAAATGTTGAGTGTACTTGTGTATGTTGGGGGTTGTTGTTGAGTAAACAAAATGCCAGTCACTGCATGGTATTTATGCATTTAATTATGATACATGTAATATTTTACAAAGTAAACAATAATATACTAAGATTTAGATTGCTTCCTTTCAGTCCACCTTCCTCATTTTAATAAATATGCTTGCCAGCTAATAGTTCTGTTTACAGCTGCATCAAGTTTAAAGTGATTTAAAATGTTGTAATCACTTGCAAATTATTGAATTTAGGTTTCTCTTCAGGCCAGTGCAGCCTGACGTTAACAGCTTCATTCCATTTTAATTAGATCAATCACATATTTACCTATGTTATTAAATAAATGAACGTCTATCTGTAACAAGTGCACTGAGTAATCTCAAGTCATTTTATTTAATCCATAAAACATCTAGTTTTCAGCTTGAAACGTACAATGATTCCGACTGATTGACATCATATTATGTGCAGCATGTTTTTAGCAATTCCAGAACACAGAATAACAGAAAAAAAATACAAAATTAAATACATCTGTGTAATCCATTTATAATCCAGAGTTGTCCCACACAAACATGTTCACAGAAAGTACTAAACCAAATAGAATAAACACTGTTCACTTGTGTGATGTGCATTTTCTGCTGGAAGTATGTCGTGATTAAATTTTTTTTAGACCTGATCGTTCTTGTATTTTTTTTATTTTTATTTCAAAGACATGATATTTCTCAGCTGCATAACGTTCAAGGGATCAGTGTCCTGGCTTTCTAGTTAAATCAGTCCTTTCTTGAATGCAAATATGGCTTCGGAAACAGCATTTGGTATTTCTGGAGGGTCCTCTTCGGCACTGTCATTTGTAGATTCTACTTATTGATCGGGATCTAAAGTTTCTTCTTTCACGCCTGAGAGATTAAATCTAATTGATTTTGTATCTATACAGAAATCTGAAAAATTTAAAAGAAAAGGAATTTCTTCAATTAAATGTAACAAATCATATATCACTGTCATAATGATTGTTATATATTTGAAATTTTTTCTGGTTCTGTACTAATCTACATGGCTTTTTAAAAGTCTGCTTAAATTCATATCTGTTTGTTGTAATCTTGTGTAAAATGAATGAGTTTGATGTGTTTTACTTCAAATGGGTGAAGTATTTATCTCCCCTTAAACACTTTAGTAATGGGTGATTAAAAGTCAAAGTTCTAGGTTAGAAATGAGACAGATTTGTAGAATTTTAAAAAATATATATTTTAGTTGTCATCCAGGGTTCCCACAGTACCAGGAAATCTGGAAAAAGTAGGTAGAAACAATATATAAAAGGTCCTTGAATTTTACAAAAGTATTGATAAAAGTCAGAAAATAAAGTCATAACTGAACAGTTGATGAATTAAAGTTTCTGAGTTCTTAAGGTAATGGAAATTCCAGAGGTTGCAGTATGGATCATTCAGTGCTTGCCATAACATATTTGAATAGTCAGTCCAGGCACTCTGTTGATTAGATTAGTCAACAGATAACCCCATATTGGTATTGTATCTTTTATTGCATAGAAGAGATGAAGGACAGTCTAGCATCACAACAAGTGAAGCGTGATCTCAGTAAGTTTAAGAGATAAATGAAACCGCTTATCTGCAGTGTCCATTCTGATATATAATATTATTGAAAATGTATTGTTAAAGCTTATTATGTATTAGTTAGCGATGGGAACACAGCGTTAACCATTATGGTCAGCAGTAACCTTTGCCACAACTTGCCTTTGTGGTGAATTTAACTAGGCCCCATCAAACATTGCTAATTATTTTCATAATCTTCCAAGTTATTGGTCGACCAGAATGAAATACTGTATCAACTGATAACCTAATTTGGTGGACCAGTTAGAGGGCAGTATTCCATGCAATGCGTTTCACTTGCATATTAAGTGGATGCATTCGTAGCCACATTTGGCGGCAACGTTGGATTCTTATATGTAGAGTAGTAAACCAAATTGTTGTAGGTCTTGAATTTTGATTCCCTGAGGTAAACATTGTTACTAAATTGTTAATCTGTTTGAGGTGTAGTTTGAAATGTCAGCATTGGAGATGTTTAGTAATGTATGGGATGTAGTCCATGTGCTTCTAATTTTGTTGCCATGGCCAAGCTAGTTTAGAACATGGATTTTCTGTGAACAAAGAAGTCAGTACACAAAATCTTTAAGACAACAGTTTGAATGCTTGCAGACTAATAAAAGACATTATATAGCACATTGGAAGATTGAAGAGATTAATGGTGTCAAAGGAACCGTTACAGGCAGCTCAGACTGCCAGGCAAAAGTACCTTGCCCATTTAGAAGCTCAAAAGACAGAAAGAAAGAGAAATGTATGAAGAGAAAACTAGCAGAAGAAGAGGTTGGAAGACTGAGTAAAGAGATCAAAATGCTAGAGTCGGACATTAAGTTGTTGTTTACAGATGCACACAAAGCTACAGATAAAGCTGAAGAATTACATAGCTGTGCACATGTAACAAAGGCCAATATTCTACGTAAAAGAACAGAAGATAAAGAGGAGGAACTTGAAGTTGTTCAGAAAGATTTAAATGTTAAGGTGAATTTGCTTAATAACATTTAATATGACTGGTTATGTGACCCAGCAGATTTCAAGTTGAACATGAACTTGAGGGAGTAGCTTTCCCATATAAAGGATGCATGCATATTATCAAACATCTTGCCTCTCAACATTTTATAGTGAATCTCAATGAGCCAAAATGAGTATGTAACTGATATTGAATATCAGGTTTTTAGTTTGTGAAAAAAAGATGTTCGGTTTCAAGATGTTTCAGCAGTTTTGTTAAAATAATATATTTATTTTCCAAAATTTCCTAGTGCCCCAGATGACATCCCCCATGCAGATGAGACACGCACTTTGATTAAAGACTTATGGGACCTTAGGATGGCAAAGCTACGTAGCAGTATAGATACCTTTGTTCGCAGTGATGCTACTCATGCCAAGGTATGGCTGTTTAACTCATTAACCCCTGGCGACGTGTTTATGGGGCAGGAGGTGGTAGCCTACTTCTGAGCTCTGTAGCGTCAAGGTCATGTACGACACAATAAAGTGGGTGGTATTATAGAAAGGTAGACAGATGTAGCTTTACGATGATGCCAAATAATATGGATGTTCTAGTTGCACTACAAAATACAGAGGGAAAAACGTAACTTTTTGGACCCAAGTTTTTTCCAGCCGAAATTCGCTCGAGGTCGGAATCCGATTTTGTGTCCAGATTTTAGACTTTTTGGCCTCAGATCTAAGACAGACCGGTCTGAACTGCACACAGACAGGTGAACCTTTGCAAAAAGTAGGATAAGATGAGCATTTAGAATAAAGAGTGGTCTCGACACGAAAATGATGGGTCCGTTAAGCAAATAAAAAAGAAGTCCAACTTTTACCCTTCTGCTCATGCTCAGGCGAAATAGCCAATCAAAACCGATGTTTCTAACACAACTAGGCATTAGGTTAACCTAAAATGTCTTGGAGGTTGATGTATTAGGATGTATTCAGAAATAGCTCCCAAAATGGGTTTCCTACTCGCATTTCAGGCGAAAACAACAAAAACCTCCAGGGGTTAATGAGTTAAGGAAAATATTTGTAAAAAAACTTGATACATGTGTGTGTACATGTTTGGTTTTGTCTAGTCAGTAAATTAGGAGCCATGGGCATCACTTTTATGATGCCAATTGTAGCGTTGTCGGTGGTGTTACAAATGTTTTACATTATTTATTTAACCGCTCTGGTGGCCTAGTGCTTAGAGCATCCACCTTTGATGCAGGAGGTCATGGGTTTGAACCCTGGCCAAGTCATACCAAAGACTTATAAAAATGGTACTAGCAGCTGCCTCGCTAGGTGCTCAGCATTAAGAGGTTAGTGTTAGGACTGGTCGGCCTGGTGTCGTGATATGTGACTGGGTGGGACATGATGCTACATGGCTGCAGCATGATGCCCCAGTGCTAGACATCACTATAAACTGCCACACTACTAACATTGTAGCGATACGTTAAAAATCCTAATCTCACACACACACACATACATTATTTATTTTAATTGAATGAACCTTTAATATTGCAATGTTTCAGGTAGTGAGTAAAAACAAAAAAAATTGTCACCTTTGTGACTAATAATTTGTGCCTGTGAGTGAAAAATTCCAATTGGATTGTTTTTGCAAACCTTAAGAATCATAATGTGGCAAGTAGAAAGTGACATCAGAACTTTATAATTACAGGCATATACCAAGATTTATGCCAAAGACAGCACATGCAATGGAACTCACAGCATATTCTTTTTTTTTTTTCAGTAGTGAGACAGTTGGTAGCCCTCTTTACAGGTGATGTGTCCGTCTGTAAAATAGTGTTTTATATATATGTATTAATTAGTGACCAATCTAATACATAACCTGTACAGTTAACCTTGATTAATGGCACATATTTGAACAAATGCAGTTGTGGAATGATGGGAATAAATACTTAAAAGTTATGGAGTGTCAGTTGAACTAACAAAAATGCTGATAGAGCCGAAACTTGAGTGAAATAAACAATCAAAAGAAATTGAAGATAAATTCCATTTGTCAGTGAATTTGAGGTCACAGAATATGTAGAGAGATGATATAGAAAGTCACCCCCTTTTTTATGGTTAGCCAGGAGTGATTACTCCAGGACATGCATTTGTGTGAATCCCCATTGTATGTAAATGAATCCTTGACTTAAACATTAGTGAGCATGCAACGATAGTGCAATTGTTTTGCCATGAGACAGTAACATTTATGATAACAAAGATCAATCTGGTTACATAAACAAGGTCAAAGACAGTGCAAGGGAAATTTCAGCGGTTTATATCCATGTACGAGTATAACTTTTGAACCAGTGAAGAATGAAACTTTAGACTTTCATAAATCATGACTTGAGAGTGACTCGTGTGCTTTGCCTCATGGTCAAGGTCACAACAAGGAATAATGCAAGTGATAGTGGGTCTACTATCCTAAAAGGTCATAAGGTTGAGATGAGGCTTGAATTGATTTAATATTAAATAGGGTAGTGGGGCCGTTATCCTAAAAGGTCATAGGCTTCAGTTGATTTATTATTGAATAGAGTAGAGAGCTGCTGTCCTGGAAGGTCTTATGGTTGAGTTGATTTAATATTGAAGAGCAGGAACATGGTAGATCAAGGGCATTTTTATTTATATGTATGCACCGTTTCTTTTGACAGCTGAATCACCTTACATTGATGGAACTAAACACAGTGCGGCCCTTCCTTACTAATTCCCTTGACCAACTGTATGTCCTGCGATCAAACCTGTCAGGGAAAATCCAGGCCACCCAGGAGTGAGAAGGGATAAAAATTTGCCTCAGAGCAAAAGTTCTGAATCTGGAAGATGAAATGATGGAGATAATATAGCTGCCTTTCAAAAGACAAATGACTATACATAGATTACTTGTTGAGGCTGAAAACCTATAGGCATAGGAGTCTGGGTTGACAAACATGGGTAGCTAATTATTCAGTGATGAATCTTTTGACTTCCACCTTCATAAACTGAACTTTTTCAGTCCTACATCATGATTTAATAACTCCTCCGACTTTTCATACAAGCAGCAATGTCTTGGTATGAAAATTATTTATTATAGAATAAATGTACCAAGTTTGTACCTTATAATATACCTCTACATATAACTATACATAAAAAGTGTGTGTGTGTGTGTGTGTGTGTGCAACTTTACCCATGTATACTTAATGTTGTTTACCATGCCCAGGTCCCTAAATCAAAGTCAGGGTAATGGCAAGAGAAAGTGTAAATTTGGTGACTTGATTTCTTGTCAAGGATGCAGCCTTTTGAACCACTGGGGAAAATGTGGACTTAGTGATGGTTCTTTTTCCAGGCAGAAAACTTTTGAACCGCTGGGGAAAATGTAAACTTATTGATATTATTTCTTGTCAAGGCTGCAATTTTGAACCACTGGGAAAATGAAACTTGGTGACTTGATTCCTTGTCTGGTCTACAACTTTTGAACCACTAGGAAAATGTAAACTGTGACTTGATTCCTTGTCCAGGCTGGAACTTTTGAACCATTGGGAAAATGTAAACTCAGTGACCTGATTACTGGTCCAGTCTGCAGACTTTTGAACCACTGGGAAAATGTAAACTCTGTGACTTAATTCCTTGTCCAGGCTACAACTTTTGAATTACTGTGAAAATGTAAACTTGATTTCTTGTCCATGCTGCAGACTTTTGAACCACAGAAGATACTTTCATGACACTGCTTCCAGATGCACATGGCAAGATGATGTATTTCATACTTCATACCCCCTATTTCCAAGGTCAAGGTTATAGCAAGAAATACGTAACCCAGTGACCTATTTCTGTGTGACTTTTTTCTTTGTATGGTTTATAATATTTAAATGCAGGAGATAAAATGGTTACACATTGTGAATGAGAGTGTTATACATATGATTCTCAGGTTCCAAGTTCCAAGGTCAAATCATGATAATAAAGACACAGTGAGGGCAAAATGTATACCGTTTGTGATGCTATTGTTCTTTTATTTCTTTGTGACACTATTGTTCTTTTATTTCAACAACTTTGCAGCCATTTGGCTTGGGGTGGATGAAACTCGGTCCCCATAAGTACCACTACTTTAGGGATTCTGCTAATGTATATCCCTACATATACCCCGTTTTCCTTGTGGTATAAATTAATTTGTGAGTGTGGACATCCTTGTAGCTTTAAAAAATTCAGCATATATGCCATAATGAACATGGTCAGACATTCTTATAACTATTTACACAAGGGTAAAACTTTCTCTTAATTTGCTAGGTGTTAACAAAGGAATATGCTCATCAACAGCTGTTAACATGATTATGTGGTGGTCCTCTTTCGGTGTTATAAATGCACCATAAAGGTCGTGCATGTTTACTTGAGCATGACTACTAATGTTGACGTTGTTTTGATGTTTGTTAAATGCACGCTTAACTGCTTTAATATCTGAACTTTTAAATCGTCTTTTAATCAGTTTATGCAGTCATGGCTTAATACAATTTGAGCCACTGATGAGTATCTGCAGGAAGGTGAATTCTCCACAAGTGCAAAATGTACCTCAAAAACAACATTTGGACAGAGGAAACTTGGAACTATCTCCTGAATATTGAGGAAGAAGGGATTTTCAAATCAGATGGTTGGAGTACTTTAATCAGCTGAAAATTGATAATGACTTAAAATGGTTTGTTTGGTTTTGTGGGGTTTAGCACAATGGGCTATACGTGGAGGCCAGTATATTTGGTGGAGGAAGAATCTCAGAAGAACTGAAAGAATCACACATCCATGGGAAGCTACTGGCGAGTTTTTCGCATATCCACATTGGTTGAGTGGGGACTCAAACTTGAACTCAGGCAGACCTGAGATGTGTGAGTGATTTGTAAAGGCAACCACCTTAGATCACCCCCTTTCCCCATGACTTTAATAAGATGATTTCACAAGCTTTCTGTGCCTCAATATCTTCATATACCCAGGCTAAAGATGGTACCAGTTTTTCATTTAAAATCTTTTGTACCAGCATCAGGGCAATATCCTAAAAAATGTATTTTCTGTTTATATTTTTAGAATTTGAATATTTTGTGGTTTACATGTTAGCTGATGCATGTCTAAGGTTTTTCTTTCGGTTAATGACAAGAGATAATGTGAAAAAACATTAGAGTATAAAAATACAGCGTTACACATATGATAGTCTGATGGTTCCAAACTCCACATTAAAATCATGGCAGTGGAAACACAAGGGTGGGCATTATCATGTCATGATTGTGATACTATTGTTATTTCCCTTTAGGTTAAAATCTAAAGTATTGCATTGTACAAGCCATGTATTAAATTTGTTGTGCTTCTGGAAGAAGGATGCCTACATGATAATTATTTTTCAGTTATTAGAAACTTTAATCTGACATCTAAAGTGGTTATATACAATGATTTGTGTGCATGCATGCCAACGAAAGATGTGTATCATGTAAAACGTGGTATGAAAGATTAGATGCTTGTGTATTTCGAGTAAATAATGTACTGCATATCATTTTGTTGTTGTTTGTATAGCTAAGTAAGTCTGATACAGATGTCTCCCCCACCCACCATCACACACACACACTGACTCTGGCATGCATAGTGCATCCATCAGCTATTGCTGTCACTATTCTGAGTTTTTTTAAGCACAGATTTTGATTCATCTTTCTGCACATGTGTCATGAATATCTGGTATTAACAACATCCACGCATGTTAGGTGATATGAATGAGATTAGCCCCGGTAGTCTGTAATTTCAAACAGATTTTAACCAGACTTGGAAAATGGGCTGTATTTTCAAACAGATTTTAGTCAGAATTGGAATCTAGACTAAAATTACCAAGATCTGGAAAAAGGCTTAATTATTATCAGTAATTACTAGCAGCATAATTGACTGACCTCATTACCTTAGAGGAGGTTTATGGAGATTGGATTGTGATCTGTCTTGGGGTTTGCTTCATTCCTCAAGGCTTAAGACAAGTTTTAAGACAGCTTATAATGCTGGTGTCCTGCCACCCATTTGTTATCTACTTTGTTCCTGCATCATAATTAGACTACTTTACCATCTACAGTTACTAACTCTATGGGTAGCTTGCTAAAGGGAAAAGAAAAAAACCCATTGATTTTGGGTCATAGTAGTTCTCAAAAAATCTGATAGCCTGATGCCCGGTGCCCCTAATTTTAGATTGGGCTGGTCCTGTAATCTGAGGTGCACGTTGGGCTTGTCGTAAAAAGTCTAATTTGCCTGAGGAAACTTTGATTGTGGTGATGAAATGTGTAAAACTATTTTCAAGATGTTGATATACCTGCCAATCGAAATTAGGTTGCCATTGTCCTATGTGTAAATCCTATTTAATCAAATTGAAGTATGGTGTGTAATGCTAAAAATATGATTTTGTCTTCCGGACCCCCTGACACGGTCGTGTTTCAAGAAGACACAATTTTCAGTAATCTTCTAAATAGAAAAAAAGCCTCACCACTTCTAGTATATGCCCATTACATGTAGGATGTATAAACAGTAATTGGAGCTGATGTAAAACTATTCTTTGGGCAGTTTAAATAGCAGCAATTAAAGGCAAAGAGGTCAGGTATAAACCACCATTTCACATATTACTTAATTGGCAGACAATTGCTAGTGGGATGTATTTGAAGGCTGCAATGGTTGAGCCCATTGTGCTAATTTGCATAGGTGGGAACAACCCTTTATAGGTAAATCAAAGAGCTGCTAGATGCATGCACAAGAACAAAAGTTATTACATATCATTACCTTGAATGAGAATGTTTAAGCCGTATGTATTATATTTTTGACGAGTTTGTGAACAGCGGCAGTGTTGCTTTGAAGTCTGATTTTACTGCATATATAGAATGCAGAGCATGATCATTTCAGTTATGGGAATAGTGTTAAGTGTAATTCATTTTTGAAGCCGATTTAGGAAGCAATTAACTATCAGCAAAGCCCAACAAAAATAAATTTCAGAACACTTGGTTAATGGAGTTTTACTTTGAGAAGCACACCAGCAAAACAAAAAGATGAGGGGGTATTAATTCATTGCACATACTGCAGACAACACATCAACATACGTATCACTCAGAGAATCCAGCAGAGAAGTTTAAACACCAGGACCATCCAGTCCCTAGTGAGTGTAGTGATGAACACTAATGGCACTTGCATTTCTTTGAAACCCCTTTGAACCCTATTGAATTTATATTCGAACTTAACTATTGCAAAGTTGTGTGACAATATTAATAAAGGGGAAATTTTGGGCATGTGGAAATTGGAGTCCGGGATTGTGGAATTTCAGTCAGGGCTTGTGAGTTTATTTAAGTCACCAGCCCTGAGCCTGTGTCTAAAAAAAATTTTCTTTGAGCACTGCATAGGTCAAGATCTGACTGAAGGAAGCAGATAGTTTCTACACAATAAGAATGGTTGTACATTGCATATTGGACCAAAGAGCTTATTTATTTTGGGTAAAAGGACAATGTCACTGACTTAAAGGAGAAAATAGATTCTAACATTGTTCTAACATGCCTGGACCAAGCTTTGTGAAAAGCTTGCACTTTCAGTAAGAAAGAATTCTATTGAATTTTGGGGGGTCCAAAAGGCCTGAAAAAGATTTCTGCATGATAAAGTTATTTCTAGAGACCAAAATTTTTGTGGATGGCTTTCATATAGGGTAAGATGGAACTCCATGGATATGAGGTCAGAGGTTAAGGTCATGGACTGGAAAAAAAAAAAAATGGTACATCACAGAAATGTACCAAACTTTCATGGATGCTTTTGTTTTTTAGTAAGTGAGAAACCTGTTGATTTTGGAGTCGAACAGTCAAAGGTTAAGGTAAGTGACAATTAGAAAAAAATGGTTTCTGGATCAAAATTTACGTTCTTGACTATGTACATTCATTAATGTTTGTGGATTACATGCATGTTGCAGGAGAAAGAAGCCTATTGATTTTAAAGTCACAAGTTCAAGGTCACTGTTTAATAAAGAAATATGTTTTTTGTTTATAACTTTAGTTCTTCTCATTTATGTACCTGGAACAATTTGGCAGAGGGCTTGCACTTTAGGTACAGAAGAGGACTTTTGATTATAGGGTCAAAAGGTCAAATTAAAAGTCATTTTACCTCAAAGAAAAAGGATTTGGAAGAATAACTTGTTCTTAAGTAAGAACCAATGGAAAAAAGGGCAAGCCACAGTCATGACAATATTTACTGTATATTGATGGCATTGATATCTGCGGGTAAATAGTATATACAGCAATAACTTGTTTTAATAATACTTTTTGTAACCCATGCTAACAAAAAGATTGTTATTTGCACTCGAAGTGAACATATTTTCAAATGAATTTATTTGTGAGATACTGTTATATAGTTAAC
>JAECUM010091524.1:0-19218 GCA_016617855.1 Megalonaias nervosa
AGAGAGAGAGAGAGAGAGAGAGGCCTTTGGACATTTTCATATTTAAATAATAATAATCGATTTTTTAGAACATTATGGTATGTTTAAGAAAAAACAAAAAAACATAACATTAAAAATATCACAGTATGTGTACCATGTGACCGAGGAATTTACTGGTTTGCAACATTGTATCATTGATAAACACTGTAGATAAATCCCAAGGAAAGTGCACATGTATCGTTAGGACGAACCATATTCTTGTAGGTTACTTGGTGTAATTTCTATTTCAAAGTTTTAATCCAGCCTAAATTCCTTTTTTCTCTCATTCCACATTTCTGCGCAGTTTGTCCGTTATGCATGAGAGGGGAGGCGAGAACAGAAAGCAGAAAGGATTGTGATGAAAATGTGTACCATATTAAATTAATTTAGAAAACTCGGATTATTAATACTTGTCATCGTTATTTTTCATACGTCACTAGTGACTAATGTGTGGAAGTTGATCACTGATCTAGAATCAACTGCAGACGCTCACGAGAATGTTTATATATGCGTATTATTGCGCCATGGGCAGATCACAATTTGATATACCAATAGTATTGGTATATCAAATTGCTTTATACCAACACTTTAAATGCATGTTATTTTTTAATGTCTGTGGTATAAATAGATATATATATATATATATATATATATATATATATATATATATATATATATATATATATATATATATATAGATATAGTATGTACGCTGTATCAATGATATACCACGAGATGTATAAATTTTTCATTAAAAGGAAACGAAGCTTGCTGAGTTTCCTTTTAATGAAAAATTTATACAACGAGTGGTATATCATTGATACAGCGTACATACTGTACATATATTTTATTTATATCACATACAAATACATATATTTGCCCTTTGAACGGAGTTCAGATTTACTACAGGCAGCCGTGTATTGACCTAGTGAATGAACTCCTCACATCCCCGAGTGTGTCCGCTACAAAATGTAGTTCTCTGCCGTAGTGGCTATTTACAATCACCTCTGCATATTGATAAGTTGATTGTTTTCTTTTCTTGGTTTCTATTTTTCTCCACATTGATTAAATCAATATAATACACACTTATGATTTAAACATGAAAGATGGTTTTAATAATAAAAGTAGAGCAGTAGCAACACTTGGATAGCTACACCATTCAAATGAACGCAATGCCATTCACCTTCAGGCGCATGGAAAGTAATGTGGAATAGAAACTAAGCCAACTGACGAACCAACAAGAGGTAATTAAAATATTTTAATATATTTACAGTTGATCTAAGTCATTATTCTGCTTTAGCAACAGTACAACCGACCTACAAACTCTCTCTCTCTCTCTCTCTCTCTCTCTCTCTCTCTCTCTCTCGTCGGTTTGACTTTAAAACTCTGTCTCTGTCTGTCTGTCTCTCATCCTTTGGTCGATTTGAGTTAACTTTTTTCGATCATTCATAAGTCCAGAGATATTGTCGGAAAATCCTCTACTTTCGCCAGTTCATAGAGTTTAGCCCGTATCCTGCTACGATGGTCAAGAGAGAGAGAGAGAGAGAGAGAGAGAGAGAGAGAGAGAGAGAGAGAGAGAGAGAGAGAGAGAGAGAGAGAGCTTTGGACATTTTCATATTTAAATAATAATAATCGATTTTTTGGAACATTATGGTATGTTTAAGAAAAAACACAAAAAACATAACATTAAATATATCACAGTATGTGTACCACGTAACCGAGGAATTTACTGGTTTGCAACACTGTATCATTGATAAACACTGTTGATAAATGCCAAGGAAAGTGCACACGTATCGTTACGACGAACCATATTCTTGTAGGTTACTTGGTGTAATTTCTATTTCAAGGTTATAATCCAGCCCAAATTCCTTTTCTCTCTCATTCCACATTTCTGCTCATTTTGTCCGTTATGCTTGAGAGGGGAGGGGAGAACAGAAAGCAGAAAGGATTGTAATGAAAATGTGTACCATATTAAATTAATTTAGAAAACGGGGATTATTAATACTTTTCATCATTATTTTTCATACGTCACTAGTGACTAATTTGTGGAAATTGATCATTGATCTAGAATCAACTGCAGACGCTCGCGAGAATATTTATATATGCGTATTATTGCGCCATGGGCGGATCACAATTTGATATACCAATAGTATTGGTATATCAAATTGCTTTATACCAACACTTGAAATGCATGTTATTTTTTAATGTATGTGGTATATATATATATATATATATATATATATATATATATATATATATATATATATGTATATACGTAGCCTCCAACTAAACATTTTCTCTGATGTTCTTGTGTATCAAGGGATGCTATGTGGAGCAGTACTTCATCGGAAGCCATCCACGATACAACTCCGGCTGCATGACACCCGACCTGGTAATCTAACTTCGTATATTCATACCGTTACGTGAGTGATACATTATCCATCATTTTAATAGATGGTAACTAGCATTTTATACATTGAATGAACAAGTACATTGACAACGAGTACGGCAACGGCAGTACTGTTGGATTTGTAACTGCAATCACATTTTAGCATTAGACTATTGGTATCGAAATTTGAAAGAGATATAACTGAACCACCATTAAAAAAAAACACAGGGGAAAATAGAAACAGTACAACGATGAAGGAATAACAAGTCTTTGTTTGAAATAATTTTGTCTAGTTTGTTATTATAGTCTCGAGCGCATGAAACAGCAAAGCCATTGTTTCTTAAACACTGGTTTACCTATAATTACATAACCAACAGAGATTTTGATCTGATCCCATTTCCTGCAACCTGTAAACATGAGGCTAAGAAGACATATTCTAGCATACATAGGTATATGCTACTTGTATTTTCATCTCCGTTTATTACTTTGTTGGAGGATTAGTGATCATTTGTTTGATTATGGGGAATCGGTTTTGGAAAGTTATTTTCCAAAACGATTAGTTAGATACTTCGATATAACGGGCACCATTCATGCTAAACTGTATTCGCATCACGTTATGGTAGCATGAATTACTTTCCAGAAAAGGCCAGTTCCAAATTTGGTAATACACGCCATTCTCAGAATATACATAAATATAACAATTTAGAAATTTGTGACCGTGTGCCGAATAATCACACTACGGTAAAGCAAGATAAATCATACAATTGTGAAATTAGGATCTCTTTGAATGCGTGGTCCTTAGAGTGATTAGATAATAATTACTTTTGGTATTAGCGCGGTTAGGAACCTTTCTATTTACAATGATTTTTGTCTTGATATCCTTTGAAAGCTAGCTTCACGCATGTATTCGATGTTGTTTCTTTCCCTCGACCTACACCTGTTTTCTTGATGTCATTGGAAAGTCAACCTCATAGTTTCTTTCAGTGGGCCATGAGGTGCTCTTAGATCCCTTGTGCGTTAAAATAATATTTGTGTGGCAGAAGTGGGACATTGGAAACTTGTATGATACTTTTAAAATCGTTTCTGAACTAAAATCAGGCTATTCGACATGGCGCTAAGGTGGAAACGCGTACGTGTAACTGAAGTTCTTTGGAGTAGTACATGAACAATATAATCAGCTAGATGTTTTTTTCTGTGAAAAGGATGTTTGTTCGTTTTAGTTTCCATTTAAAGGCTAGCCCAAATATCTGTATATGAATGAATGATGTTGTATTTCTGCAGGTAGGATATAATTTAGGGTTAATACCGAGTACGGTCACTTAATTTAGCGGACACGAAGATTGTTGAACTGCATTTTTAAGTAGAGAAAAATGAAATCTTATTATCACTTTTAGGTGAATCAAAAGTATAAATAACAATTTTGTCACGAGTTCCTTCACAATCAGGACTGTGAATGTATAGTTTAATATTAGTGCCTTTGATTGATGAAATAAATCTACGACAGACATTGTTTCTATTTAGTCCTACCCCACCACTACCGAATCACCTTTTTATGTTTGAAACTTTATGACTTTTATATATTATTTATTAAACGGCGGAAAATTGACAAAATCCTCAAAGCTGTGCGCATGCACTTAGTAGTAGTCGTCAAGAATCAAAAATAAAAGGACAACAATAGTCATTTTATTTCGAAACAAGAAAATTAAATAAAAAAGCAACAATTGTTTCCCATGGGTATTAACTGACTGGGTTAAGAACGTTCCCATGCTGAGAAACTGAATGACTGGTTTGGTTTGGTGCTTTACGCACTGCAACACTAGTAGGTTATTTGTGCACGGGCGATTCCAGTAAAGTTTTTTGCCAAAGGACACACCACGATAGCTACTCCAGGCTGGTTCAGTGGCAGAGTCGAACCCGCACTCTTTCGGTCGTGGGAGCTGATTAGTATCATCTGTTGATGCAAGATATTGCCTTGGAGCTACCCTAGGGAGGGAAATTTGTCATAAAATGTGATTGTTTAGATGCTGCTGAGTATTTTTCAGTCACGTTGCACCTGTTTATTGGTAGTGGTGTAGATGTGCGGATTCAGTGTCAGCTATCATGGTCTGATATCAATTATGAATTTGGCGTCGCTTATCGTGGGGATCCGATGTCGTGGAGACTTTTGGTTTTGCTACAGATGCGTTTTCCTGTAGAAACATGATATTTGAGTTTTCATCATGGTTACATCACGAAAGCCTCCATTTTTGACGTCTTAGAGGCCAGCTTGTTGAGCGGCTGTAATTTTGTTATGATTTATTTCGAAACCTGTTGGGTACAAGCATTGCATTTGCGATAACATACTATTGCTTTTATGTTCCAAAGACTGAAGAGTCAGCTTGTAAAGAAGAGTGGTCACTGCCACTGTGCAAAAAGAATGGTTATTAGTACCCGACAAGTATTTATCAATATTGATAAATGAACCATCGGTATGTCAATTTTGAACTGGTTAATTTGTGCTCTGAAAGAAGTAGTTCTGTTTTTTTTTTAATTATATATGTTGTCGTACGTTTGACAGTTTTCGACCTGTGCTCTCTAGTATACGACTACTTGGTTCGTCCATGAAACGATAATGCCTTGGTGGTTAGGCTTGGAAAGTCACGAGCGTTTGAAGGAATCTTTTCGAAACTCCTTCAGCAGTGACATACGGCATCGTGACTGTTGATTGTGAGGATGCCGGCTTAAAAGTATAATTCCTGGGAAAGGGTTTTAGCTGTCGTGGTAGCAAGAGATTGCATCGGGGTCATTCTGACGCGGCTGTCGTCTTGTTTGAAATAGAGATTGCTTGAGGCGACCTGGGAATGATTTAGGTCTTTTGAAACATGCTGTACTTACTCGGAAAATGTTTGTAGCCATGAGAGATCAGTCAGTGGAGTTTCGTGCTTATTGTTTTGCTTCGTTATTTAACTTTCTGTACTTTGTGGTCTTTTTATATATTTTTTGGCGGGAAGTGATTCAGCGTTTTCTTTAGTTCGATAGGAGTGATGGGTCAGGTGTCTCATCTTTTACTTTGTAAAGACAGTTTTCTGTTTTATTATTCTGTAATCCTATCTGTGAAATCACAAATCGGGGTTGATGATTGACTGTGTACGTAATCTTGATTCATGACTACAAGTGTGACGTTTATGATCATTCGGGAACGAATCCTAATGTATCTGCTATTAGAATTTACGACTCCGTTTATAGCTTTGTTAGACTGTATTGATTATTTGTTTGATTATAGGAATTCGGTCTTGGAAAGTTATATTATAAAAGGTGTAATTAGCCATTTATATAGAACTTGAGTCATTCCAAATGAGCCGTACTCACGTCTTCGGTTATAGCTTTTTATATTATATTCATTATTTGTTTGATTTTAGGAAATTGGTGTTTGGAAATTATTTTGTAAACCCAGTAATTACCCATTTAATATGAACACGATTCGTTCATACCGAGACGAATTCACGGGATTTTATGGTATCATGGATACGTTTTCTAAAACGGCTTCTCCCAAAGTTATAAATATAAGGAATACTCAAGATTTGTTCACGTATCTTTGTTTAGTAATTTAAGATAGGAACTATTTTGAGTATTAGGCGTTTAGTTCATGTTTTGTAATACGTGATATAAATTGCAGACCTACAGCTGAAACAATTGGACTGATAAGTCATACGAATGTAAAGCAAGAAACACCATGCAATTCTAAAAGTTGGTCTAATCAATCTGTGTTCAATAGTTTGAGCAAAGGAAAATTATTTGTGGTTTTAGCACGTTGAAGAACCTTTTAATTGATAAATAGACGAAACATTGACCCTAACCCAGTCTCAAGCAGGTGTTCCACACTGTGTCGCTCAGTCTTCTAATGCTGATGGACCCTTGGCGTTGTACAATGTTAAATAGTCGTCCTCGCTTTCATTAGAACCATTTTCACCTAAATTTTCCTTCTCGTTATTTAATCATTCCACCGCATGTGCAGCGGTCATTTACGTTTTGAACAAAGCCACTTTGGCCCTTTAATTACCCATTATGTCAATGTGACTGGACAGCCAACAGTACAGAATACTTTACCCAGATTGTACGAGACTGTAATGTTTCACTAAGATCTGGGATAATAATAAGGTTGGTTCCTGAACATGCAAGGATTGGTATTTGGGCAGAAGCACTATGTTATATGCGGGGATTGGAAGATAGTTTGATGACATACTGTAGAGCAAGTTTCATTCTTCTGAGATAAAATGATGGTTCATTTGCCTCAGCATAAAGGCTTTCAGAAGGGGCATCTCTAAATACGGAGTTTAAGTGCCCGACTGTGCAAAGGATCAAATATCTGGAAGTAGGATTTACAAGTTGATTGGAACATGATCTAGCCGTTGTCAAGATTCGATCTTACTAATGATCTGTTGCCGGAGCAAGGCCTTCCGATGAGCTCCGCGGTATGTGTTTGCCACGAATCGCATTAGATCCACGTTTTGACATTGGTCCCTGATGTATTTAATATGTGAAATGAAAGTTAGATTACAGTCGAAAAATATGCCTGCGCATTTGATGTCCCGCGCACAACAGGAAAGAGATAAGCGTCAAGATAAAGCTTTTGTTCGTCATTAATGAGATGTTATCAAAAGAAATGCATACAGATTGCTTTTTTATTTCGAGACTTTGAACCCGTCGTCTTCGGCCCAGTTCTGATTATTGTTGATGCTTATCTGCCGTTGATGTTCAGTGGTATAAATACTTTTGATTTATAACATGAAAAGTCAACATGCAATTAACGGTAAAATTCCTGGATCAAGGCATCTTACTATACTATTCATTTTGATGTCGAACAGAGTGACTGGCGGTATGCTGCACTGAGTTCACACATCTCGTGAGGATAGCTTTCAGAAACGGTGGCACCTACCATAACTCTGAATCTATATTTTTCAAAACATTGGGGATAACGTTAGACATGCGGACGCTTAGATCCAGTTTGAATAGGTTATTTATTATGCCGTACTTTCCTTGTGGTATCATAAGTGTTCTCCAAGTTGCAAAATATGGCAACTATATGTTATTTTGTATCAATACATCTGTAATATATGCTTCAAATCTGCCAAGATGGCCTATTGTGCTTCCCTGGCGTATAAATCTAAACTAAACGTAAGGTAATACGTTGTTGGATTCGAGATTCGAGGTCGGTTTAGTCCTTCCAAGTTTATTATTGGTATCACCGTTGCTTCTCACCATGACGGAGAAAATATTTAACAGCGTATATCGGGCAATGTCTGGAAAGTGTTTCAGAAGTGGATATCATCTGCTTCTGTTGAAGTGTCTTCGGCTCGATCAAGATAGCCTAGCAACTATTTTAGAGTGAAATGTTGTATGATAATCTTCAGCGTTAGAAGACTTGAAATTTAAAGGAACTATTTCTTTCAAGCTTTTAAATGGCTGAAGTTTTCAGAATAATTTTCTTGTGAGGAGTTCTAAGAGAACGAGGACTTTCCTCCTACCCTTGAACCCCAAACTCAGGCAATTTTATTTACTCTTCAAAATACAAAGAGTCTTGCCATGAAAATATTAACATAGCAAGGAGCCTCTTTAGCATCATTTGCGCTTCCATTAATTTGTAGAAAGCGTTGGTTGATGAATACAACGTTGGTAAACTTGAGAACATGTGTTAAACGGTTGACCATATAGTATGTAAGATGGGGAAGGATCAAGTCAACCATATCATGTTTCCTTGAAAACTTTAATGACCAGTTATTTCACGTGATGGATTTTGTTGCATAAGGAACAGACATACACAGTGAAGACGATAGTATTATCTAGATGGTTAGTTCTCTGCAGTGTTTGTTTACACGATAGTCAGAAGATAATACTCAACGAAAACAGAACTTTGTTTGGTGAAACGGTTGTTTCCTGAAATGATTGTCCTGCCCCTAAGGTATCTGAAATTGCGGTCATAAATATACCCTCAAAATATCCTCTTCACCAAATTAGGAATAAGAGAACTCTCTAGATAAATCGTTGTATCATCATTAAATCTACTAAATCAGCACAAATGCAAACAAATTTAGATATCGTACATTTCAATCTATTTTTGTATGACGATATTTTAACTATTTAAACACATAGTTTTAAAGTTATGGGGTTTAGCGTCAATATCGAGCGTCCAAAACAGCAAACGAACTGTTCTAGGACAAAACCAAAAGTTAATCTTAATGTATGATTCTGTTGTGAATTCAGTAATAAAGGTAAGGAAAAAGTGTTACATCTCTCACCACAAGACACGCTATAAATTGTCAGTGTTATTAACCTGTTCTAGTTTCTTCCAATACAGTCTTTTGCAGTTTGAGGTGATCACAGTGGTGGGTAAATTACATCTATCTTGATTCGCATAATCTATCTTGATTATCGACTTTGAAAAAGAAGAAGCGTTTAAGAGATACTTGACATGCCAAACAGTTGAGAAAACTATGTACACCTTCGTTAGCGAAAGAGCAAGGATATGCGGGAAAATATTTTTTTTACCTAACGTTACAATAAATCAATACTAAGACACACAGACATAATGAACGTTACATGTTTTTTTTTTTGTGCAATATGTTTAAGCTCATATTGGTTAGGCTAAGAAAGCACGGACAAAAACATTAATAAAACTCACTGAATGATACGTACACTATAATTTACAGTGTAATGTTATAAATGATTTAACTGAATTTCAAAGCACTGGAACATATATTACTATATTGAAATTACAACCGTTTGGGATGTTTTTATTACTTACGACAACAGTATCGCCCCTATTTTCTGCAATTCGGAGAGCTGACGAATATCAAATTATCTCCTAGAACAACCATCTTTAAATTATCTATTGTCTTCTAATGGTTAAGATTAATCTTTTTAAAACAACAATAGAAACATAAGAACCACATTGTCATTGGTTCTTAGTGTTCTAATGTTAACTGTTAAGAGTAGCTCTCCTTAGAGAATGCTAAGCTGACTTTGGTGAGTTCTCTTTTGCAGTCCTGTGATATGATACTTCATCAACAACGAGGAATATGTGCCACGTGCTGTAATACTTCATTGTGCAACAGTCATGGATGAGGTGATAGCGGTGGGTCGCACTTTCGTGTGCATTGTTAACATGAAAGCGAATATGACTAAATCCATTTGAGTAACATTAACATATCACTAAATCTACAATCCCTTTTAATCTAGTAAACAGACATACTTGGAATGATGTGTGTATGTGACTTAATTTAATTTATTGCAATGAAACAATCCTATGAAATCAGCCACCTCAACATTATAACCATATGGAACCATTATCTTGATATATAGAGACCGAAGTTTAGGAGAAAAGTTTTAAATTATAATATTTGTAGCCATATATAAAGCATTTTGGTAGTCGGGACATCTTCGGGAATCGTCAAATGTCACCAGTGTAGATGTTTAATTCAAAGATTGTCCTAATTAAAAAATTAGATTTGATATTTATTTTAATTGCATTTGATTCACGTTATTTGCTTTTCAGAAGTTAGAAATTATGATAGACAAATCGGCTGATACAAAATATCCTGTTCGTCATATTTTCATTATTCCTCACCAGTAATGTACATTATTACACATCATGTATAAATTCCAATCTGCCATCGCTTGAAATTAAAATACCTAAAGTTCAATAAATTTTATATTTCTGAAGAAACGAAATCCTCCTAGACAAATGTCCCTGTATCGCTCTATGGGCCAGGTAGTATTACCCTAAAACAATGTCTATAATATTTTGCCGTTATGTGATGATTATCTCGTCTCGCACCCATGCGACAGATAAATATGTCTGATTTGCTAACCTTAATGTTCTTATCCCAGTCTGCTTGTCTCAGTCAGGTTGTCCCAGTCATGGTGACCGCGCGCTAGAAACTACTGACAGAGTTGTTATAAAACCCAACAGGAACATATATATATATATATATATATATATATATATATATATATATATATATATATATATATATATATATATATATATATATATATATCACAAAAAAGAACTGAAAGATCTCTCTAACTTTGATAATACACCACACAAAACATTTTGAGACAGAAGGATACACACACGTAGTCTAGCTATTTAGCGTTATGCTATAGTTTGTTCCACACAGCATCGTGAATTTTTCCTATCTATAGCTCAGTATATTTTCAGGTCATTAAATTTAGCTAAAGGTACCTAACACGAAGAATTTAAATCGAGTTAGGTACCTTTAACTGCATTCAATGACGCTGACATCACAATTATTAGAGTTACAGATAGGAGCAAAATGTCGCATTGCTGTGTGGAACGAACTATAGAAACTAACTCAAAACTTGTGCCAGACACACAGGTTACACACATCACTGGCTTCAAAAACCCTAACTTTCTCAAGTGCTACCGCAAACCCGGCAAGAATCAGAAATGTGTTATGTCAGAACTGCTTTCTTCAAACTTTGTCAAACACCCGTAATCCGCCCCAGTTGATCAAACATAACAGTGCGATTGCAGATGAAACCTCATGCACTTACTAATCGTAGTGGTTCATTCATCAATCCACTCGCTATTCCACAAGAAGAATTCCATGTATCGTATCATTGCACTAGTGATAGCAATACGTGCTTTCTTTTCAGTACAGAAACTATAAATTTCCAAAATAATCATCAATTAGAAATCTCCTCAGTTATTACACACTTTGTTATAGATGTGTAATTGCATGGTACCATTCAACACCAGAGGTCTTTTCCAAATTAGAACTGATAAAATTTAAAAGTTATCTATAGAAAATATATGAAGTATTTATTGTTATTTTCATATGACATTCGTCGATTAAATGTGATAATACAGTAACACTACACTATCAAATGATTTCATGTTTCTATTTTGTCATTCGTAGAATTTTGTTCTTAGAGTCGACTGGTCACCGCATTGTCCTCATTAACATTCTCGTATTAATGCGCGTTTACAAATAATAGCACGTGGCTCAAGAGGCTCATGATGCAATACTTGCAACACATAATAATTATAACTTGTTTTCTCTCATGTTTTCTCTCTTTTCGTTTCCAAGAGCGACATATACAGCTAGATTCTACTTAGATAATTATTTAGATTTTCATGCAACAGTATAAGACCTGATGACCTGTATAAAAAAGAGAGAGGCAATAATAATACTAATACTGTATGTACTGAACCTGCTAACAATATTGAAAAAAAATGTACGGTTATTTTAATTTCAATGGAAAATGCTCGGTGAGAAAAATAATCCATGTTGGTGTCTTACCCAGACAAGGAAATCGCAGTCGAGGGCAGAGCTTCGTAGGGAGACAAATAATGTAACTTCGCGTCTGGGATTTCCTTGTCTCGGTGCAAACCCGAATATAGATTATATTAATCTTCTGATATTATGACTACTTTTGTGCTTTTTCATTGATAGAAAATACACTGATCAATAGAGTACCAGTTTACGACAGGTCTGACAACATCAACAATATTGAAAACAATGCATTTGTATCTGACATGTATTACCAACATATTGTTACAGACAGAAAAAAAATAGAAAACCGGACTCTTTACCTCAATCGAAAATAATTTCAACTCAAGCATGGCATTTTCGATATACCTTAAAATGGTGTTATGAGGGCGTGTTGTTTTAGATTAACACGGTACTTGAACATATACTACTGTATCTACCCATTCGTGTTGAAGCAGTTTCTATATTTGTTTGCTGCACTGATTTTTAAAAAAAAATAAAATGCCTTACTGAGTTAAGTCTATTTATCGAAAATATTCTCATCCGCGTCATCATGCTTCCTTGCGTACAGTAAACTTTTATTAATTTTTTTGTGTGTGTAACAAAATGCCTTTGATTTTTTCCATAGTCAGTGACCTGTGAAATGTCTTCCTTTATTTAGAGTTATTTTATTTTAAATCTCTCTGCAGACTATCTCAGAATCCTCCATATAAGAAATAGGTAACAAACTTCAATCAAGAGGGTAGTTTTACAGTCATGCCCATATCGACAACACTAAATTCAGAGTCACCATTTGCGCACAATCATAAATGTTACTACAATCTAATATGCAGCTGAACAGAATATAAACAATTACTTGATATATATATATATAATTTCAAGAGTCTTCAAACGTTACGATGTTATTAACGTAACAACATAACTTCAATATGATATCGTAACCTTCAATCCGTCAACTTTGCCTTTACCAATACAAGCGTATTACTTCCGGTACTAGAGTCACCCCATATAACTGTCAACCACCATCTTAAAACAAAGTGTACATAGTATCAACTATGCACCACGCCGAGGCAACATGTTAACCAATCACAACCGAATAGCTGGCAATTTTCAACTACATGCCAGGGAATTATATCATTGACAAACTTCAGTGGAGAGATATAGAGGATCGAATATGAGTGCTCATTTCAAATGAATATTATGCAACGAATCTAATAATTTCTATCTTTTGCGAGCCTTTGAGATTATTTGGCAGTTTTCATAAATTTCATGCGAAATTAGAGAATCGTGTAGTGATAAGTCTTTGAATGCATTCAGATACCTTGGTCTTTACGTCTTTCCTTTGCACAACGTAACACTGTAATGATATGACCTTGAAAAGCATTCAAATGCCTTGGTCGGTACGTGTTTCCTTTTCTAGACGTCATACGGTAATTTGTGACATCATTATATGTGAATATGTAGTCATGCGATAGTAGTCATGTGATAAATACATTTTACTACTTGCAGGCCCAATATTTTTTCCGCGATCCAGAGTAGCACCATTAACTCTGATGGAGATTTAACAAAACTGTTGTATAAAATAGCCCCCATTTAAAAAAAAAAAAAATTATTGAACATTCTTTCATGATAGAATGCAGGCTAGACACACACACACACACACACACACACACATACACAAGCGTGTGTGTGTTTGTATTGTTTGGATTCTTCATTGAGTATAAACACGTATAAACATATTGTCAGGAGTTAAATATTCCTAGCAGCAATAGTTCTTGTAGTGAGACACATATGCTTGTATTCTTGCTTCCTTTTTCCCTATATAATGTTCTTTTTCGTCTGTGTAATCAAATAATTATTGACCTTGTGGTGATGTTAATGACGAATGTCTATTCAAGAAATGTTTTGTTACCCAAGCAATTGCATAACCCCAATACCAGCCATTACTTGTGTCGTGATCACTACTGCCTGGAGAATTTTGATCCCGAGGGTGCAGTGCTCATAAAAAACACATGTACATAATTAAACATTTTGTTTCGTACATTCCTGGACGAAACATACCAGTCGAAGCCACAAGGGCGCATTGTGAAAACTGATGGGCGATTAAACAAGCACGGCGCACAATGAAAATGTCTCCACGTTCAGATAGGGCGTTAAAGGTTAGGTTTACCCTGAAGAATTTTAAAGTAATTGATGTTCAACAGCTTCAGCGTTCAAAGAAAGTGATAGAGACCATCAAGTTTATGGCAATACACAGTCTCCCAAGTTGTGTACTAGTTACTGACTGCCCTAACTTTAAATTCAACTGTGGGTCTCCGGTTCTAGAATAAATTCGATGCGTCTTAGCTGCAAGTCGTGAGATTCGACTGAGTTGAGACAACCCGTTTACCTTGGATTGCGTCCGGTATGGTTTTCGGAAAGGATCCTGGCAGTTGAGGGGAGGAAATGCCACGGTTGCCGCTACAATGCAATGCACATTTTTTGGCCTCAACTTCATCTACAAGGATTGTCAGATGGACCCGGTCTGATTAATCGATTAGTCACTAAAAGCTCCATGAGCTATAATATACATATTAATCTTAAATGTGCTGCAATTTACAAGCGACCATTAAATCACCCTAATTTATTTTTTATTATATTATTACCCTTTACAAAGAACATATATATTCTCCATTGATCGAGAGCCCTCATTTTTTCACCATATATTTGTTGTGCTTTTATTCTTTTATCGCACTTTACCCACTTTCATACTGAACTTTCTCTCAAATAGAGAATTCAAGGTATAAATGGGCTCCACCCTCTCTGATACGTACGAGCAAGAGATGAGACTGTTACAGGGCAGCGTTTATTTGTAACGCTTTTCGACATAAAAATCTATAGCAGCACTATGTGTATTGCTCCTGGTGTGGATTGTTCTATTCATGTTGATGATTTCCTAATATGTTATCGATCGAAACACATGCATAGCACTGAAAGACAAATGCAACAAAATATAAAGAAGACTAAAAAAAACTGGGTCAGTGACAACGGTTTTAAATTCTAAAAATCAAAAACAGTATGCATGCATTTCTGTCATTTATGAAGATATCTTCATGATCCTAAGCTCACACTGGACAGAACGCCGATACCAACTGCTGCGGAAACAAAGTTTGTATTCAATGTCTTTCACAGAAAACTCACCTATAGTCCACATATAATGTAAAGAACCTGAAAGCTAAATGTTTGAAAGCCCTCAATTTACTCAAAGTAGTAGCGCACATTGACTGGGGTGTTGATAGACCAGTCGTTCGCAATGTAATTATAGAACTATATTGGATCCAAACGGGACCATGGTTATGCAGTTTATGGTTCATCCAGAAAGTTGAACTTAAGATGCTTGACCCAATTCATCACCAGGCAATAGGACTCGCTGTATGATAAGTTAGGATATCCCATGTGAAAACATTTTGGCTGAAGCGAATGAACCACTTCTATCACATGGTACAGAAACATTTGCTATACAATATGCCCCCAAGTTAAGATTCAACCTTATGAACCCTGCTTTTATGACTGTGTTCCAACCCAAATACAAAACATATAAAAAACAAACCAAATGCCATTCCTACTTTTGGCATTAGAATATCTTCCAGCATTGAAAATACAAAAACTGACCTTTCAAATATCCATAATGCTTTTGGGTATCAGAAGCCTCCCTGCCTTCTTCAACAACCCAAAGTACTTTTCAAGCTAAACGACGGAAACAATCTGAGAAACATCCTTCCATTCTTCATAACTCTGATAAAGAACTCTTGGCACTACTTCAGAATTTACACTGACGTCTCAAAGGATGAAGAAAGACTGCTGCAGCCTTAATTACTGGAACTTATACTACAAAAGTTCGCTTCCCAGCTGTCGCGCCGATATTTACAGCTGTAATCAAGGGAATAAACCTTACACTGAAGTATATTAAAAGCGAACTTATTTTAAACTCGATCTTCTCCGATTTACTATTGGTACTTAAGTCACTACACAAACAAAAAATTGGAAAACCTATTACTGACCAATATTTTTATCAAACATACGGAGCTGTGTACCTCCCACAATATAGCATATTGTTGGTTATCAAACCATGTCGGTATGAAAGGTAATGAAATAGCAGACCGCGCTGCTAAAATGTTCCTTTCTCTATAAAGATTTGATTTTAAGATATTAAACCTAGTGTCAAAAGATCATTATTAAGTGGCAGGCATCGTGGAATGATACTGTGAATAACAAGCTCCATATGATCAAACCCAACCCTGGGCTACTGGTCTCCTTCCTATAGAACCATCTGTAGGGACGTTGAAGACATTTCAAGAATTAGTATTGGTGATACTTACATAACCCCTGCCCACATATTAAAAGGCAAAGACAAGACCCATCTGAGTGCGTTTCATGCATTGAACTCTCCACTGTGAAGCATTTTATGATACACTGTGTTGATCTCCAACCTACATGCGATCATTACTACAATGTTCAGCATATGAAGAGACTTGTATTTTAAATTTCTTGAAGAAAGTTAGCATTTATTTTAAAAACTTAGCTCGTACACAACCCTATTTGTTTGGATTATTTTTACGAACATTCCCACTGTTAATCACTCTAATTTATTTGTATTATATTATTACCATTTACAAAGAACATTTACATTCCCCATTGATCGGGAGACCTCTTACACTTTACCATGTCATCGTTGTTTTTTTTTATGCTTTTATCGTTCCATGATAATCAACCTTTTGATTATCCTACTTTATCATACAACATTTATGTGGCGTGGAGTATATTGCCTCATAGTGCTTCTGTACCATGAAATCCACAATCAGTTATTCATTTGTCATACCAATATTAGAGAAAAAAGAGGACATGGAGATCCTATATTTCTAGCTCTTTACTAAATCTGTATGGAATATATTACGAAAAAAGCATTCACAAGAATAAAAGCAGCTTCAGCAGACATTTAAAGAAATCTGATAAAATGGTCACAACGTTACAAGAAACGTCAAATACTGTGGCGGAAATATTTTCGAAGCACATCTTACAAGATAATTATTTTGAAAACGTTAGCCCTGTCAAAGCTTGAAAGAAAAGTCCTCTAATCTTGAGATCTTCTAATGTTGACGATTACAATACACCTTTCGCCCTCAGAGTTACAAAAGACTCTTGATGGAACCCATGAGACCTTATCAGGACTAGGTGATATCTCCTATCAAGTTTTGAAATATTTACCGGACACTGCTATAAATACACTTGTAGAGAGGCCCGAGTATTTCATAATAGGTACTTAACGGGGTATCAATGAAAATCGAATATTAACCTTTTCTTGGTGGGTTGCATATATACTAGGATACTTTAGGGAAAAAAAATCTATCTAGCTTGCATTCTATTTCGTATCTCTTAATATGGATGTCATTATTTCTCATTTGAAAATAAGGACCACGATGATGAGTTTTAAATAAATACTTGGCTGAATATTTTTAGTTTCTATGACTATCCCTCGCTGCCGGGTCTATGACCCGCTTAAGGAAGAGCATTGATAATTAACGATTATTTCAACGGAAAATCTGATTGGCCCTCTGTATGGAGTTGGGTCAGTTTTGACATATGAGATAGGTTTGAACAGATAGCTGATGCTATAACATTTTTCGTGGTATTCGCACTAAATAGAACAACAAAGAAGAAACAAACGGTAAGTTTTTTCCCGTTTCTACGTTATTTCTGTATATTTTGAAGAGTGCGCAATCGTATAAATAAAAATGTTCTTTGAATGAGCCTTAAAGCATGTCTTTCCAAGAGTTACAATGCCAGACTTCGAATGCCTTATTAGTTAATGAGGCGCTCGGGGTTTAACGGCCTCTATGAGTCATTACATGTTAGAAGGCGAACAACAATGATAATCGGCTGTGTTGTGTTATCCATTTCCAGCGCCTATGCAATTCAGCATGCAGTCAACGGAATCAGTTCATACCATTCGGATATATTACGTTAGCAAATATGTTGCTGTTTTAAAACTTTAATGGGGATTCAGATTTACAGGGAAATTGAAAATCATGTTGCACAAATCAAAACTGAATAATCAGTCTTAATGATGTTTCGTCCATTTTATGTTCTTTGTTGTATTATGAGATTTCATGTCAATTTAATGAGTCTAATCAGTTATTCAGTAGTGTGTAGTTTCAAAAGCCGGTTTATATTCCAATTTCAATAGTTAAAGGCTGATTGGCGTTCATCAGCCTACCTCCTCTACTTTTATCTAAATTCAAAACAATAGCGAGTGATCTCTTTACTAAGCAATACTGGTTTAATAGTGAATTTGCAGTAAGTTTGATATATAAGAAATTAAAATGTCGTTGTATGTAGATAATTTAGAATTATAATAATTATAAGAAATTTACATCCCCCCAACACAGCCCCTAATTTTCCTTACTAAAATGGCTAAAATAAATGTGAAAGTCATTACTAAAACAAATGAAAGAACATGTAAATACCTCCACAAAGTTTTCTAAATTCATTACTGACAACGAGGCTACACCGTAACCATATTTGATTTTTTTTAAAACTGTATTTAAACATTCAATACAGTCGGAATTAATTTAGTGCATAAATTGTCTTTCAGATGTTTATGTACACTTAGTGTTCCAAGAAGGTTACATTCGGTTTGAAGACATGAGTGATCTGATTCCAAGCTGGTCATTTCAGTCTTTGGAAAGTTTGGTCTAACTGAGCTACCTGTACCAACTGGAACTTTAGGCTATTTTGTGAATCTCACCACAGGATAATTTCTTGGCCTCATCTATACTACTACACTCTTTGAAGCCTATTGCCTCACTGTCAACAAAGAACCAACTTGTGAGTCGTTATGGTATGAACTTATCACATAGTGACTTTGTCATTTTGCAACTTCTGTGGTAGAATGCAGGTTTTGCGTGTTTATACAACAGGCATAGCAAGCGTTTCCAAGAAATGCAGAAGAGCTAACGAGAACTGTTAGTCCAGTAGATTCTGGAAAGGTAGATAATTTAGTTAAGCACCCGACAGAACAATTCACAGAACTTCATAACATTCTTGATCAACTGGAGATGGATTACAATGATTTAACCTATTCATTTATGCCAATCAATGGCAGAATGTCAGACTTTGCCACAAATTATAAAGATTTACACGATCGATTCACAAAAAGAAGGCGGAGTTAAAGGTAGAGACTAAAGAGCATCAATATATGAAACAAATGTGTATTGTTTTACTTCTGCAGAGCATAAAGTGAATATGGCCATTGCTATCACTGATCGAAGTGGAAAATATATGTAACCGTGTGAAAACATATAAGTAAAAGAGGTACTCTTACCTTTGCTCTCCATTACTTCAGAGGGCAAAGTCAGCAAAATCACCTTGGGAAATGAATGATTCCTTAGCTGTTGGAAAGTTAAAAAATTGGTGGAGGTATCCATCTGGCCATACTTGTGATAATTATCTGCTTGGGAAGGCACTAAGGGCCCAGATATTTACCAACCATCCATGACA
>JAECUM010091525.1:0-65250 GCA_016617855.1 Megalonaias nervosa
GTGAAAGTAACGACATTATTAACAACCGCGTTGGGAATTCGTACAAGAACATCTAGTAGTTGTATATTACTCGTTTTTAATCGTCCTTGTTTATCCTGAAAAAACGACGACTTCATTTTGATCCACACTCGTTATATTTAATAAATCATCGATTTCATTTCTGAGCTGATCAATGGTTGCATATTTAGATAAATCGATCTTCTGAGTTCTACCTGAGGATCTTCCATAAATATCTACCATTATATTTACTGATATCAGTTTAAGTATTATGACGTAGTGTAGTGAACGCGTGTACGACTTTATGAGGCGGTGCTGTTGATTTTGATACAGCATCAAGTATAGCGAGGGTTTCACGGCCGCATATTGGAGGATCAGTTATTTTTTGTGTCGGTAGCGTTGAATACCAGATTGGAGCAGTATTATTGCTAACGTAATGAAGAAATTCTTTTGGTGGTGCTAATCCATACGAATCGAAATAAATAATTCCACGTGGATCAATTGCATATCCTACCCAGTGCGTGCCTGGGCCAGAATTGTTATCGAGATTAATAATACCGGTTTCATGTTGTATTGCAACGGTAGGTAATTGATCGCGCATAAAAACACCTCTAAAATTTTTTATTTTTAATTGCTTAGCAGCATTAAGTAAATCAAAATTGGACATGGGTGTTATTAGTAAACTGTCCCTGGTAATCTTAGACCCTTTCCGTACCAGTGTGGGGTCCCTGGCAATCTTAGACCCTTTCCGTACCACGAAGGCGGGGTTCCTGGTAATCTTAGACCCTTTCCCTTTTTTTTGATTCCCTTTCCTGTTGCTTTCTTTAATGCCATTCCAGCAGCAGTTCCAACAGCACCTAGCGCAGCTGCTTTTGCAACAGCTGGGGCTGCAGCTGCTATTAATGCTGGTATTGCTGCAAGAAGCGGAAATATACCACCCGTTTTAGCGATGTTTTTGATGGCGCCCGCAGAAAGATTAAGTTTGACGCCTTTATTTGATTTTTTAGCGTCATTGAAGTTTTTAAAATGACGCTCGGTCAACGATAATTTATTTGCACCGGTCATTTCTTCTCGCTTTAGCGATATTTTTATTCCACAGTTATTTTTTGAAGCTGATTGCAGCTTTTTAATCTGACCAGGAGTCAGACTTACACTAACGTGATGATATGACATTATTAATATTATGAACGATCTAATTACATGTTTTCTACTGGAACATCAATAACTCTCATTCGTCCACCAACACCTTCGAGTAACATCGATTTATCGCTGAGTATAACAGCAATTGCTCTGTAATTAGGGATATTTACAATATTTCTATTAACACGAGCTCGAAAATGAATATCTACAACAGATTGTCTTGTTAAATCTAAATGTTCTAGCGAAAAGTAATAAATCGGATACAGCAATGTAAAATCTAGCTGCGATATTTGTAAACCAGTATCAATGTTTTGATCACGTCCCATGAATGTCATTAATCGATGATATGCACGTGCTACATGATTATTTTCAAAATTTAGTAATATATCCTCGGATGGTTCTTGATGTCCATTTATCCTTAATGAAACCTCAGAAACACCGAGTTGGTCAAATATCATTAAACTTTTTGTTTGATTGTTTACTCGTGTATTATCCTGAAGCGCAATAAATATATGTCTTGGTGCAGAAACACCTTGCTGAGAAGCTATCTGCCATGTAAATAAACCATTAATTGCACTCTGAACAACATCTGTGGTCATTGTTAACCATGACAACGTTGATTTACCGCCTTGACTCATAAAAGATAACAACCTGTCTTCTTCAGATATTGTTGGAGTCATCACTGGCATCCACAGGGAAAGTTTTGTTAGTACTACTTTACCATGAAGTGCCTCAGTTGCAGCAGCATTAACTCCTTCAACATGCCACATTGCATCATTATCATCGCTTTTTCGCACAAGTACAACTGTGTGTTTGGCTCCAAAAATAACTTTTCTAACATTTCTGCAAAATCCAAATATGTGTGACAGTGGAATTGCACATGAAAAATTTCTATCTTTCAACATTGATTTACGTGATGCAAATCCTAAGTTGAAATTTACGTTCATTGATATTACTGCGGGAGTTTCTGCGGTTCCTGCAGCATTTCTTACATTACCTGTAGTTACGTTTTTATGATCCGAGTGATCAGAAGTGTCCTTTACAAACATCATTGATGGACCAGCTGATCTTGAATAATCATCGCTGTATCTTGCTAAACCCAATATTGTTGTAGCAACGTCGACGTCTTTCTGAATTGATTCAATATTTTTTCCGTCAATCATGTACGTAGCGCTGTCAAATAACGCCATTATACCATTATTAACAAAACCAAAACCATCATTATTATCGTATTCGGTATCATCATGTTTACAAATTTTATCTTCAAATTCGATAAATGCTTCAGCGGGTAAGAAATATCTACTTGTATCCTGAACCTGTAGTTCGATTCTTCCACGCTGATTTGGAATTCGGGCGTCATAAGAATAATATTGATAATCGCGCACAGACTCATCTTTGAGAACTGGTGCGTCTATGTCAAACGCGGTGTTAGAAATACGCTTGAACATCTTTATTATTGTCGTCTTCGTCTAACTCGAAGACCACTTCCTGCTATCAGACTAGCGGTTATATTTTTTTCCTTCTCAGACATCGGGATATCAGCTAACTCCGCTAGTTTTTGATTAGCTGCTTGATTTATTATTTTACTTACACTTGCGGGCATCACTTCAGTGCTAGGTAATTTCACAGGTTGAGGTCGGGTCGGTCTGCGTATTAATCGTGATAGTCTATCTTTAATTGCTGAGAATGCTTTGCTAGCGAGATTACCAACTGCGCTTACACCTTTTTCACGAACAACATCAATAACTTTCATTCCTAGTTGCTTTGCAATCGGTATTGCTTTTGGGGCTATCCTTCTAAACAGACCTTGAACAACATCACCTAATCCATCTCCGTAGGTCGTTTTGTATACAGGTAATCGAGAGTTTATTACCCTGACCATGGTAGGTCCACGTTGAGTACCATGCACGATCATTGTTATTATTAAGTGATTTTATCACTAATTACATACTTAGTCACTATAATAATCATAAGTGACATCGTCACTGATTTCATTAATAAGAGATCGATATACATTAATATCCATGATGCCGCCACTAAATAATCGTTTGCAAATATCAGCTACCTCATTAATGATTTCTGGGGAATTATTACCAGCTCTTTTTCCTCCGATGAGAATTTCTAATCGATCGACATCAGCAAGAACGTTATTGGGACAAGTAATAAGACCACTTCCTAAACCACTTCCAGTTGCTTCGGGAGCGTCTTGAAATTCTTCCTCTTCTCTTGGTTGTTGTGATGATTGAAATCGTTTTTTTTCTTGTTCTAGTTGTTGTTGTTTTTGTTGTAGTCGTGGTGATGATGGTAATTCTGGATAATCACGAAGTGATTGCTCAAATGGTTTTGGTGTTTTTTGTTTTGGAGGTTTTTTACTTTGTTTTTTCTCCTTTTCTAATTTGATTAATTTATTAATTTCACTAACATAATCCTGATATAGTGGATCATCAGCTCTAGCTTGTTCAACATTCATACGTATGCGATATAATGATTTTTTCCATTGATCACTGTTTTTAATATCTTTATCTTGTTCAGGTTTCATTAATTTACTTCTTTGACTAAAACCATCCACAGCAAACTTAGCTAATTGTTGTATGTTAAGTTTATTAATTACCTTAACAGTTTTTTCATCAAATTTATCTATCAATTCAGCAGTACTTATTACACGACTCTTTCGTTCAGGGGCTAGTGCTTCAGCACCTTCTGCTTCAGCACCTTCAAGTTGATCTTCATCCTCAGGTATTTCCGGGACTGGCATCGCAGCAGCTATTTCGGCTGGAAGTTCACGTAAAATTTCTTTTGTCTTTTTTGTTCTTCTTGCTATTTTTTCAGTTCCTTCTGCTATTTTTCCAGTTGCTTCAGCGGTTTTCTCTAACACAGGTTGAATACCTTTAGTGGTCTCAGTGATAGGTTTAAATAATTTTTTGTATCCTCTTCAAATTCAACTTGAGATTCCTGACGCGATTGTAGTTGTTGCTTAACAGAATTACGAACGGGTAGATATTTTTTAATTGCCTCTAGTCGCTCTCGAGCTAATTTAGCTGAGTGTGGTTCTCCAGTACTCATTATTGATAATATCTATACTGGCTGTTTAATTTATAGCAGCAGTGAAGGTGAACGACCAACGCGTAGTGACCAGATTGTGAAAAAATCTGGTCAATTAAAAAAGTTTTCATTATTAAGACAAAAACTTCTTTTTTTTTTCAGCCTTCGTAGGAACCCTTAATTTTCAAAAATAAGGTCTCAGGCAAGTGGTCTGTTCACCTTCTCTGCTGCTGTGCAATTTCATTATATACTCGTTAGTTTATCATTCGTACACGTAGATATTTTCTTAGCGATAATACTGAAAATACCTGCGCATGTTGCTGCTGCTGAAACTATAATTGTTACAACTGCAGGCGCTGTCATCGTTATTGTTGATAGTAATAATCCAGTTCAAGCAATAACAGCAGAAACCGAGTATACCATTATATCAATAACGACCATACGACGACGATATTTTTTTACCTTTATCGTGTAATCGTCGATGATATTTTTTAGTTTAGTTTGACACTCACATACTTGACCGTAGCTGTGACGTTGAACGTCGATAAATGATTCTTGATTCATTATACTTATTTAAGTAACTAATTCGGGAGTTTCAGCTACAAACTCAATACACCACCAATAAGTCGCTGTGGTTAACTTTTTATCATTCGCTATTAACATAAACGTTTCCTCGACATCTTTGTTTAACACTATAGACACAGTTCCAGAAAAACTATCGGTTGAATGACGCCATGTAAATGTGGTAAATATAGTAAATTTTTCAGCACAAAATATAGATAATCTGTATACACCAGTAACCTCTGCGGTATGTTTAAGGGTGTTATTTTCCGGTGTCCATGTTGCTTTTCCTGATGCGACTGTGTACACGATATTAATGATCTGCTTGTGAGGAATTTTAACGAGATTAGTTTTTTTGAATAATGTTAGGAATACCACTAATGATATCGTTGAGTCTTGCGTTAATGTCAGCGAGATTAATAATAACAGTTGGTGGAGTTCCAAAAAAATCATTAATATTTCTGTTTACATTTCTACGAAAATTTAGAAATGTTTGTATATGACTATTAAATTCATTTCTAAATGCAGCAATTCCATGATTGATAGTCGTTAACGAAGTATTTATTGGAATTTCCCTATCGTCAACGTATTTCTTCGTTGCAGCGTCGAAATCTGTTTCTGGTGTTCTGAGATTATTAATACCATTACTATTCATGTTGAGAAATGCACGCATTATACCATCGCGTACTGACACATATTTGGATTCTTGATCATCGACGTATTTTTTTGTTGCTGCGTCTGTATCTGCGATTGGATCTCCAAGATATGTAATTTTTCTTCCTGACATAATAACATCACCGGTAAATACATCACCAGTTTTCTTAACATAATCGTTAACCGACTTACCGGAATCCTGTATTTTACCATGATCAGTGAAAGTAACGACATTATTAACAACCGCGTTGGGAATTCGTACAAGAACAGCTAGTAGTTGTATGTTACTCGTTTTTAATCGTCCTTGTTTGTCCTGAAAAACGACGACTTCATTTTGATCCACACTCGTGATATTTAATAAATCATCGATTTCATTTCTGAGCTGATCAATGGTTGCATATTTAGATAAATCGATCTTCTGAGTTCTACCTGAGGATCTTCCATAAATATCTACCATTATATTTACTGATATCAGTTTAAGTACTATGACGTAGTGTAGTGAACGCGTGTACGACTTTATGAGGCGGTGCTGTTGATTTTGATACAGCATCAAGCATAGCGAGGGTTTCACGGCCGCATATTGGAGGATCAGTTATGTTTTGTGTCGGTAGCGTTGAATACCAGATTGGAGCAGTATTATTGCTAACGTAATGAAGAAATTCTTTTGGTGGTGCTAATCCATACGAATCGAAATAAATAATTCCACGTGGATCAATTGCATATCCTACCCAGTGCGTGCCTGGACCAGAATTTTTATCGAGATTAATAATACCGGTTTCATGTTGCATTGCAACGGTAGGTAATTGATCGCGCATAAAAACACCTCTGAAATTTTTTATTTTTAATTGCTTAGCAGCATTAAGTAAATCAAAATTGGACATGGGTGTTATTAGTAAACTGTCCCTGGTAATCTTAGACCCTTTCCGTACCAGTGTGGGGTCCCTGGTAATCTTAAACCCTTTCCGTACCACGAAGTGGAGTCCCTGGTAATCTTAGACCTCTTCCCTTTTTTTGATTCCTTGTCCAGTTGCTTTCTTTAACGCCATTCCAGCAGCAGTTCCAACAGCACCTAGCGCAGCTGCCTTTGCAACAGCTGGTGCTGCAGCTGCTATTAATGCTGGTATTGCTGCAAGAAGCGGAAATATACCACCCGTTTTAGCGATGTTTTTGATGGCGCCCGCAGAAAGATTAAGTTTGACGCCTTTATTTGATTTTTTAGCGTCATTGAAGTTTTTAAACTGACGCTCGGTCAACGATAGTTTATTTGCACCGGTCATTTCTTCTCGCTTTAGCGATATTTTTATTCCACAGTTATTTTTTGATGCTGATTGCAGCTTTTTAATCTGACCAGGAGTCAGACTTACACTAACGTGATGATATGACATTATTAATATTATGAACGATCTAATTACATGTTTTCTACTGGAGCATCAATAACTCTCATTCGTCCACCAACACCTTCGAGTAACATCGATTTATCGCTGAGTATAACAGCAATTGCTCTGTAATTAGGGATATTTACAATATTTCTATTAACACGAGCTCGAAAATGAATATCTACAACAGATTGTCTTGTTAAATCTAAATGTTCTAGCGAAAAGTAATAAATCGGATACAGCAATGTAAAATCTAGCTGCGATATTTGTAAACCAGTTTCAATATTTTGATCACGACCCATGAACGACATTAATCGATGATATGCACGTGCTACATTATTTTGATCGAAATTCAGTAATATATCCTCGGATGGTTCTTGATGTCCATTTATCCTTAATGAAACTTCAGAAACACCGAGTTTGTCAAATATTATTAAACTTTTTATTTGATTGTTTACACGTGTATTATCCTGAAGCGCAATAAATATATGTCTTGGTGCAGAAACACCTTGCTGAGAAGCTATTTGCCATGTGAATAAACCATTAATTGCACTCTGAACAACATCTGTGGTCATTGTTAACCATGACAACATTGATTTACCGCCTTGACTCATAAAAGATAGTAACCGATCTTCTTCGGATATTGTTGGAGTCATCACTGGCATCCACAAGGAAAGTTTTGTCAGTGTTACTTTACCATGAAGTGCCTCAGTTGCAGCAGCATTAACTCCTTCAACGTGCCACATTGCATCATTATCATCGCTTTTTCGCACAAGTACAACTGTGTGTTTGGCTCCAAAAATAACTTTTCTGACATTTCTGCAAAATCCAAATATGTGTGACAGTGGAATTGCACATGAAAACCTTCTATCATTCAACATTGATTTACGTGATGCAAATCCTAAGTTGAAATTTGCGTTCATTGATATTACTGCAGGAGTTTCTGCGGTTCCTGCAGCATTTCTTACATTACCTGTAGTTACGTTTTTATGATCCGAGTGATCAGAAGTGTCCTTTACAAACATCATTGATGGACCAGCTGATCTTGAATAATCATCGCTGTATCGTGCTAGACCCAATATTGTTGTAGCAACATCAACGTCTTTCTGAATTGATTCAATATTTTTTCCGTCAATCATGTACGTAGCGCTGTCAAATAACGCCATTATACCATTATTAACAAAACCAAAACCATCATTATTATCGTATTCGGTATCATCATGTTTATAAATTTTACCTTCAAATTCGATAAATGCTTCAGCGGGTAAGAAATATCTACTTGTATCCTGAACCTGTAGTTCGATTCTTCCACGCTGATCTGGAATTCGGGCGTCATAAGAATAATACTGATAATCGCGCACAGACTCATCTTTGAGAACTGGTGCGTCCATGTCAAACGCGGGGTCAGATACGCGCTTAAACATCTTTATTATTATCGTCTTCGTCTAACTCGAAGACCACTTCCTGCTATCAGACTAGCGGTTATATTTTTTTCCTTTTCCGACATCGGGATATCAGCTAACTCCGCTAGTTTTTGATTAGCTGCTTGATTTATTATTTTACTGACATTTGCTGGCATCACTTCAGTGCTAGGTAATTTCACAGGTTGAGGTCGGGTCGGTCTGCGTATTAATCGTGATAGTCTATCTTTAATTGCTGAGAATGCTTTGCTAGCGAGATTACCAACTGCGCTTACACCTTTTTCACGAACAACATCAATAACTTTCATTCCTAGTTGCTTTGCAATCGGTATTGCTTTTGGGGCTATCCTTCTAAACAGACCTTGAACAACATCACCTAATCCATCTCCGTAGGTCGTTTTGTATACAGGTAATCGAGAGTTTATTACCCTGACCATGGTAGGTCCACGTTGAGTACCATGCACGATCATTGTTATTATTAAGTGATTTTATCACTAATTACATACTTAGTCACTATAATAATCATCGGCGATTTCATTAATAAGAGATCGATATACATTAATATCCATGATGCCGCCACTAAATAATCGTTTACAAATATCAGCTGCTTCATTAATGATTTCTGGGGAATTATTACCAGCTCGTTTTCCTCCGATGAGGATTTCTAATCGATCGACATCAGCAAGAACGTTATTGGGGCAAGTAATAAGACCACTTCCTAAACCACTTCCAGTTGCTTCGGGAGCGTCTTGAAATTCTTCTTCTCCCCCTTCTTCTTCCTTACATGTTGTTTGGACTGGTTGTAATCGTTTTTTTTTTCTTGTTCTAGTTGTTGTTGTTTTCGTTCTTGTTGTAGTCGTGGTGATGATGGTAATTCTGGATAATCACGAAGTGATTGCTCAAATGGTTTTGGTGTTTTTTGTTTTGGAGGTTTTTTACTTTGTTTTTTCTCCTTTTCTAATTTGATTAATTTATTAATTTCACTAACATAATCCTGATATAGTGGATCATCAGCTCTAGCTTGTTCAACATTCATACGTATGCGATATAATGATTTTTTCCATTGATCACTGTTTTTAATATCTTTATCTTGTTCAGGTTTCATTAATTTACTTCTTTGACTAAAACCATCCACAGCAAACTTAGCTAATTGTTGTATGTTAAGTTTATTAATTACCTTAACAGTTTTTTCATCAAATTTATCTATCAATTCAGCAGTACTTATTACACGACTCTTTCGTTCAGGGGCTAGTGCTTCAGCACCTTCTGCTTCAGCACCTTCAAGTTGATCTTCATCCTCAGGTATTTCCGGGACTGGCATCGCAGCAGCTATTTCGGCTGGAAGTTCACGTAAAATTTCTTTTGTCTTTTTTGTTCTTCTTGCTATTTTTTCAGTTCCTTCTGCTATTTTTTCAGTTGCTTCAGCGGTTTTCTCTAACACAGGTTGAATACCTTTAGTGGTCTCAGTGATAGGTTTAAATAATTTTTTTGTATCCTCTTCAAATTCAACTTGAGATTCCTGACGCGATTGTAGTTGTTGCTTAACAGAATTACGAACGGGTAGATATTTTTTAATTGCCTCTAGTCGCTCTCGAGCTAATTTAGCTGAGTGTGGTTCTCCAGTACTCATTATTGATAATATCTATACTGGCTGTTTAATTTATAGCAGCAGAGAAGGTGAACGACCAACGCGTAGTGACCAGATTGTGAAAAAATCTGGTCAATTAAAAAAGTTTTCATTATTAAGACAAAAACTTCTTTTTTTTTTCAGCCTTCGTAGGAACCCTTAATTTTCAAAAATAAGGTCTCAGGCAAGTGGTCTGTTCACCTTCTCTGCTGCTGTGCAATTTCATTATATACTCGTTTAGTTTATCATTCGTACACGTAGATATTTTCTTAGCGATAATACTGAAAATACCTGCGCATGTTGTTGCCGTTGAAACTATAATTGTTACAACTGCAGGCGCTGTCATCGTTATTGTTGATAGTAATAATCCAGTTCCAGCAATAACAGCAGAAACCGAGTATACCATTATATCAATAACGACCATACGACGACGATATTTTTTACCTTTATCGTGTAATCGTCGATGATATTTTTTAGTTTAGTTTGACACTCACATACTTGACCGTATCTGTGACGTTGAACGTCGATAAATGATTCTTGATTCATTATACTTATTTAAGTAACTAATTCGGGAGTTTCAGCTACAAACTCAATACACCACCAATAAGTCGCTGTGGTTAACTTTTTATCATTCGCTATTAACATAAACGTTTCCTCGACATCTTTATTTAACACTATAGACACAGTTCCAGAAAAACTATCGGTTGAATGACGCCATGTAAATGTGGTAAATATAGTAAATTTTCCAGCACAAAATATAGATAATCTGTATACACCAGTAACCTCTGCGGTATGTTTAAGAGTGTTATTTTCCGGTGTCCATGTTGCCTTTCCTGATGCGACTGTGTACACGATATTAATGATCTGTTTGTGAGGAATTTTAACGAGATTAGTTTTTTGAATAATGTTAGGAATACCACTAATGATATCGTTGAGTCTTGCGTTAATGTCAGCGAGATTAATAATAACAGTTGGTGGAGTTCCAAAAAAATCATTAATATTTCTGTTTACATTTCTACGAAAATTTAGAAATGTTTGTATATGACTATTAAATTCAGTTCTAAATGCAGCAATTCCATGATTGATAGTCGTTAACGAAGTATTTATTGGAATTTCCCTATCGTCAACGTATTTCTTCGTTGCAGCGTCGAAATCTGTTTCTGGTGTTCTGAGATTATTAATACCATTACTATTCATGTTGAGAAATGCACGCATTATACCACCGCGCACTGACACGTATTTGGATTCTTGATCATCGACGTATTTTTTGTTGCTGCGTCTGTATCTGCGATTGGATCTCCAAGATACGTAATTTTTCTTCCTGACATAATAATGTCACCGGTAAATACATCACCAGTTTTCTTAACATAGTCGTTAACCGACTTACCGGAATCCTGTATTTTACCCTGATCAGTGAAAGTAACGACATTATTAACAACCGCGTTGGGAATTCGTACAAGAACATCTAGTAGTTGTATGTTACTCGTTTTTAATCGTCCTTGTTTATCCTGAAAAACGACAACTTCATTTTGATCCACACTCGTGATATTTAATAAATCATCGATTTCATTTCTGAGCTGATCAATGGTTGCATATTTAGATAAATCGATCTTCTGAGTTCTACCTGAGGATCTTCCATAAATATCTACCATTATATTTACTGATATCAGTTTAAGTATTATGACGTAGTGTAGTGAACGCGTGTACGACTTTATGAGGCGGTGCTGTTGATTTTGATACAGCATCAAGCATAGCGAGGGTTTCACGGCCGCATATTGGAGGATCAGTTATGTTTTGTGTCGGTAGCGTTGAATACCAGATTGGAGCAGTATTATTGCTAACGTAATGAAGAAATTCTTTTGGTGGTGCTAATCCATACGAATCGAAATAAATAATTCCACGTGGATCAATTGCATATGCGACCCAATGCGTGCCTGGGCCAGAATTTTTATCGAGATTAATAATACCGGTTTCATGTTGCATTGCAACGGTAGGTAATTGATCGCGCATAAAAACACCTCTGAAATTTTTTATTTTTAATTGCTTAGCAGCATTAAGTAAATCAAAATTGGACATGGGTGTTATTAGTAAACTGTCCCTGGTAATCTTAGACCCCTTCCGTACCACGAAGGCGGGGTCCCTGGTAATCTTAGACCCCGACCGTATGCTGGGCCTGATAATCTTAGGCGGCCCGGCTGTGGTACGTTTGGTGCTCTTAGACGTCTTCCGTGTTGCTTTTGTCGTGATCTTTTTTTTAAATTTTCTGCGTGCATAATTCCCTGTCCGGTTGCTTTCTTTAATGCCATTTCAGCAGCGGTTCCAACGGCACCTAATGCAGCTGCTTTTGCAACAGCTGGGGCTGCAGCGGCTATTAATGCTGGTATTGCTGCAAGAAGCGGAAATATACCACCCGTTTTAGCAATATCTTTGATGGCGCCCGCAGAAAGATTAAGTTTAATGCCTTTATTTGATTTTTTAGCATCATTGAAGTTTTTGAACTGACGCTCGGTCAACGATAGTTTATTTGCACCGGTCATTTGTTCTCGCTTTAGCGATATTTTTATTCCACAATTATTTTTTGATGCTGATTGCAGCCTTTTAATCTGACCAGGAGTCAGACTCACACTAGCGTGATGATATGACATTATAATTATTATGAACGATCTAATTACATGTTTTCTACTGGAGCATCAATAACTCTCATTCGTCCACCAACACCTTCGAGTAACATCGATTTATCGCTGAGTATAACGGCTATTGCTCTGTAATTAGGGATATTTACAACATCTCTATTAACACGAGCTCGAAAATGAATATCTACAACAGATTGTCTGGTTAAATCTAAATGTTCTAGTGAAAAATAATAAATCGGATACAGCGATGTAAAATCTAGCTGCGATATTTGTAAACCAGTATCAATATTCTGATCACGACCCATAAACGTCATAAGACGATGATATGCACGTGCTACATGATTTTGATCGAAATTCAGTAATATATCCTCGGATGGTTCTTGATGTCCATTAATCCTTAATGAAACCTCAGAAACACCAAGATTGTCAAATATCATAATACTAAGATTTTGTTCGTTTATTCGTGCGGTATTTTGAAACGCAATAAATATATGTCTTGGTGCAGAAACACCTTGTTGAGAAGCTATCTGCCATGTAAATAAACCATTAATATTACTCTGGATAGCATCTGTGGTCATAGTCAACCATGACAACGTTGATTTACCGCCTTGACTCATAAAAGATAACAACCGGTCTTCTTCAGATATTGACGGAGTCATCACTGGCAGCCATAGGGAAAGTTTTGTTAGTACTACTATACCAGGATCAGTACCGGGGAATCGCCAGATTGCATCATCGTCTGTGCCTTTTCGTACTAGTACAACTGTGTGTTTGGCTCCGAAAATGACTTTTCTAACATTTCTACAGAATCCAAAGATATGTGACAGTGGAATTGCACATGAAAATACTCTTCTTCCACCACGCAACATTGCTCGACGTGATCTAAATCCTAAGTTGAAATCTGTATCTACATCAATAATCATACTTTGTACATCCGCATCGGTGTTTCTAGCAAAATTTCTTGGTCGTCTTGTATCATATTTTGTTTGTACTCTGGAGAATCAGTTGTATCCTTTGCAAACATCATTGATGGACCAGCTGATCTTGAGTAATCGTCGCTGTATCTTGCAAGGCCTAGTATTGTCGTAGCAACGTCGACGTCTTTCTGAATAGATTCAATATTTTTTCCGTCAATCATGTACGTAGCGCTATCAAATAACGCCATAATACCATTATTAACAAAGCTGACACTAACATCAGCGGTGTATGCTGCTGGTGCTGCAGGAGCAACATTATTTAAAATTTCACCTTCGACTTCGATAAATGCCTCAGCGGGTAGGAAATATCTACTTGTATCCTGAACCTGTAGTTCAATTCGTCCACGCTGATCTGGAATTCGTGCGTCGTAAGAATAATACTGATAATCACGCACAGACTCATCTTTGAGAACTGGTGCGTCCATGTCAAACGCGGGGTCAGATATGCGCTTGAACATCTTTATTATTATCGTCTTCGTCTAACTCGAAGACCACTTCCTGCTATCAGACTAGCGGTTATATTTTTTTCCTTCTCCGACATCGGGATATCAGCCAACTCCGCTAGTTTTTGATTAGCGGCTTGATTTATTATTTTACTTACGCTTGCGGGCATCACTTCAGTGCTAGGTAATTTCACAGGTTGAGGTCGGGTCGTTTGTGGTCTGCGTATTAATCGTGATAGTCTATCTTTAATTGCTGAAAACGCTTTGCTAGCGAGATTACCAACAGCGCCTATACCTTTTTCACGAACAATATCAATAGCTTTCATTCCCAGCTGCTTTGCAATCGGTATTGCTTTTAGGGCTATCCTTCTAAACAGACCCTGAATAACATCACCTAATCCATCTCCGTAGGTCATTTTGTATACCGGTAATCGAGAGTTTATTACCCTGACCATGGTAGGTCCACGAGTATTGTGTATGATCATTTTATTATTAAGTGATTTTATCACTAATTACATACTTAATCACTATAATAATCATCGGCGATTTCATTAATAAGGGACCGATATACATCAATATCCATGATACCACCTGTAAATAATCGTTTACAAATATCAGCTACTTCATTAATGATTTCTGGGGAATTATTACCAGCTCGTTTTCCTCCAATGAGAATTTCTAGTCGATCGACATCAGCAAGAACGTTATTGGGACAAGTAATAAGGCCACTTCCTAAACCACTTCCAGTTGCGCCAGGATCTTGATATTCTTTTTCTTTCTCTGTTGTTCTAACTGGTTGTCGTTGTCGTGGTGATTGAATTCGTTTCATCATTTCTTGAAATTGTTTTTCTTGTTGCGGTGATGGTTGTTCTCGTTGTTGTGATGATGGTAGTGGTGATAGTAATTGTGATTGTGGTAATGTTGCAAATTCTTCTTTTTGTTGTTGTTCTTGTCGTTGTCGTGGTGATTGAAATCGTTTCATCATTTCTTGAAATTGTTGTTCTTGTTGCGGTGATGGTTGTTCTGGTTGTTGTTGTCGTTGTAGCTCTCGTTGTTGTCGTTGTAGCTCTCATTGCCGTAGTTGTTGTTGTGGTGGTTGTGATAATCTTTTACTTTGTTTAATATCTTCTATATGTTTATATATAATATCATCAAATTCATTAAATTTTTCAACATCTTCACTAGATCTGACTTCTGGAATACCAGTAGCAACGCGATATACGTCTTTGATCCAATTGTCAGAGCTTAATGATTTAATATATTCTGGTTTTACATATTTTTTTCTTTCATAATATCCAAACGCGGCAATATCAAATAATTGTTTTGGATCCCTGATAGCAGCAATACCTTCAGGTGTAAATTTATCTATTATCTTAGTTCTGGTTCTTGGTGGTCGTGGTTGAGCTGCTTGTGGTGGTGGTTGTGGTGGTGGTTGAGCAGCTTGAATACGACCAGCAATATCAGCAGGTAATGTTTCAAGAGCTCGTTGTGTTGCCTCAGTTGCTGTAACAATTTTCTTCGTTGGTTCGACAATCGGTTTAAATAATTTTTCTGTACCTTCTGTAAATTCCACCTGAGACTCCTGACGCGATTGTAGTTGTTGCTTAACAGAATCACGAACAGGTAGATATTTTTTAATTGCCTCTAGTCGCTCTCGAGTAATTTAGCTGAGTGTGGTTCTCCAATACTCATTATTGATAATATCTATAATGGCTGTTTAATTCACAGCAGCAGTAGAGCTGAACGACAAAAATTGAATAACCCGCGAGTAAACGAATCGCATAAAAATCTGAAAAAAAAATACGTCAACAAAAAGTAACGGAAATGAGCTAACCCAAACGATTTATTATCCGTTTTTCAAACTATATGGTAATAATAAAGTTAGCAGGTTCGGTTTATGTTATTGACCTTTTTTTTTCAGCCTCTGTAGGAACCTTTATTTTTTATAAATAAGGTTTCAGCCAAGTGGTCTGTTCAGCTCTACTGCTGCTTATGAAGATAACTCACATGTCTGAAAATATTTCATGATGTTATGATGCACTTTCCCAAATAAAAACAATGTTAATAGGAAAATTACAGGTATCTTCATGAACTTCTTGTGATTTCTACTCTCAGTTAACATTGTATTAAATATTTCACACTTTAATTATTTTTTCTCCTGTATGAATCCTCCTGTGCTTCTTCATACTTCCATTCTCACTAAACATTTCACCACATACTTCACACATAAATGGTTTTTCTCCAGTATGGTTCAACGTGTGCTTCTTCAGACTTCCACTGTGGCTAAATCTTTCATCACACACTTCACACTTGAATGGTTTTTCTCCAGTATGTATCCTCATGTGCACTTTCAGATGCCCAGTCTGATTAAACGTTTCATTGCATATTTCACACTTGTATGGTTTTTCTCCAGTATGTATCCTCATGTGAACACTGAGATGTCCTCTCTGACTAAACACTTCATGACATATGTCACACTTGAATGGTTTTTCTCCGGTATGTCTCCGTATATGCACCTGAAGACTAAAACTCTGGCTAAACATTTCATCACATAGTTCACACTTAAATGGTTTGTCTCCAGTATGAATCCTTGCATGCTTTTTTAGACTTCCACTGTGTCCAAACCTTTCAGCACATATTTCACACTTATATGGTTTTTCACCAGTATGTTTCCTTATGTGTACTTTTAGATTTCCACTGTGACTAAACATTTCATCACACTCTTCACATTTGAATCGTTTCTCCCCAGTGTGTATACTCATGTGTCCCTTCAAATGTCCACTCTGACTAAACCTTTCACCACATATTTCACATTTAAATGGTTTTTCTCCAGTATGTATCCGCATGTGGACCTGAAGACTTCCACTCTGACTGAACATTTCACCACAAACTTCACACTTAAATGGTTTGTCTCCAGTATGTATCCTCATGTGTTTTTTCCGACTTCCACTGTGACTAAATATTTCTTCACATACTTCACACTTGAATGGTTTTTCTCCAGTATGTATCCGCATGTGTTTCTTAAGATTTCCACTGTAACTAAACTTGTCATCACATACTTCACACTTGAATGGTTTTTCCCCAGTATGTATCCTCATGTGACCCTTTAGAGATCCACTCTGATTAAACATTTTGTCACATACTTTACACTTAAATGGTTTTTCTCCACTATGTATCCTCATGTGCACCTTTAGATATCCACTCTGACTAAACATTTTTGTACATACTTCACACTTCAACGTTTTTTCTCCAGGATGCATCACTCTACTGTATGCACATTGATTTGAACATTCCTACTGGTCGTCTCATCATATATTTCACACTCAAATGTTTTTTTATCCGGTGTGTTTTTTCGTGTGCATTTTTTTATATTTCCAATCGGACTAAACTTATGGGTCATCTAATCTTGACAGACATGTTTTGTTGCTTTTTGGTGACTTTTTAAAAATCCAGTAGAATTTCAGAATGTCCCCAGTAAACAAATGTACCTTGACCGAAATGTGCAGAAGTCAAAATGTACTCAAACCAAGACGTATCCAGGCCAAAACGTACCCAAATCACAGCTGACATTCCTATAACCGAAATGACCTAATTAGTTATATGGGATTATTGAGGAACTTAAGGGAATTAACATTATTCCATAAACTTACATTGTTGGGACACTTGGAGTCCGTACGGGAAATCATATGTGAAAATTGTCTTTAGGTTTAACACTGGGGGGTAAATGGCAACTTTGTCAGAAATGGTTGACTTCAATTTATGGGGACATACAGGTAGTCCTATGTTAAAGGTGTGCATCGGTTTAACATGAGAAAGGTTTTAATGGAATAAAAGTGTTTATGGGGGAAAAGGGTGTTTATGGGGACTAAGGGAATAGTAATGTTAAATTGTTAAGATAAAAAAGGATCAAAAAATTTATGGGAAAAAACTAGAATGGTAATGTTAAAGTTTTTAATTACTAGCATACACCTTTACAATCCAACACTTTATATACAGCCCCCTTCAGAGGTTGCAAGAGGCCGTACCACTTCGAGAGTCTGAAGCCCCTAGGCCTGGTTATATTGAAATTGGAATGCCAAAAGAAGCCCATATACTTTACTGTATAGAGATTTAAAGACAACTAAGTACACAACGAAATTTATTTCTTATTTTCAGAATTGTTTATTTAAAAATGCTTTTCGAGGTACACGAGAGATTGATGCCCAGGCCATATAACACCCATGGCCCACCCCCACCCCTCTGATTGGATCTGATAATATATATATATACTATAATTTTAGCTTACATCCCCGGTAGCTTGTACCCCTACCGATTTAAAATAAAATTTATAAAAAAGAAAGAAAAAAAAACAAAAAAAAACAATCAAGGATATTTTAAAAAATTCACAACACGCACTCGTTTCATTCATTGATTTATAATTTGTAACTCGATTACAGACAAGCGGTTCCTAACACTCACCATCTTCGCGTCTCAAACCTACCGGAACTTCAACACTAACACCGATCCATCCAAAATTTTCAAGGCGAGTATGCTTTGTTCACACAACAGGAGCGTTCTTGTTCATAATGTTCCGTAAACTCCGGATAATTGGTAGCAGCGCAGTTATAGTACAATCGCCAAAAGAGCAGATAGAATCCGATACAACGAACGAGCTCGAACTATGTGGAAAACGCAGAATATCTTTGATTCGAGTTCACCTTCAGCTGCTGTATTTGTAGCAAAAGTGGATGTTTCCGAAATCCCTATGGAACAATTGCAGACGTGTCTGGCAGATTTCGAGCGAAGACTACTCGCTCATGGATATGAACTCTACTCCATCGACTACACTATGGTGTTTTCGATCGACCGTGTCTTGTATAATATCTACTCGACCAAGGGTTTCGAACGCAAAAGGACAACACAGACCTGGATAATACAAACAGTGTTGGTGAATACACTCTTTCGTATCTACGACAAAACGCCAAAGGATACACAGTATGAAAACTCTACAACAAGATCGTTTCCAGTTTTTTGAGAAACTTTTCTGCACCCGTACAAGCAGGAGGATGCACAAATATATAAGCATCAATGTATGCGTATCGACAGGGTGTCGAACTCAATTCAAAAACTGCAGAAATCATTGTGGAAGAAGTATTGCAATTGATATCCGAGCAGAAACTATTTGTCGTACAACCACCATAGTGACTGAGGACAAATCTCGCCAACATGAAATCTACAGTAGAATTATTTTGGTCCAGGATTTTTAGTCTTATGTTTACTTCTCTTCAAAGATTTTCTTTGCTAGAAGACTTACCCGATTCCAGGGAGTGCAGCACGCTGAGCGAGTCTCTAATTATAGCCGCCTTTGTTATTTGGGTGTTTCAATGCGTTTAACTGCTTGATTTAATCCCAGACCTCAACTGTATCAATGGAGCAGTCATTTGGTAGTCTCGCCCCCCTTCCCCATCGTCATGCCTTCGCTCAGAATCACCATCACAGCTGCATTGCGAACTTGGCTTAAGGATTTAGAACCATCAATATAGATTTCGGGATATCCCTCATATATACCGTCTATCTTCGAGAGCAGTTTTGCCCATATTTCTAATGGTTGATCGTGTTTTGTCCCATATTAAAGATCATCAAAGTAAATTTTTGGGATGGTGCAGGTCCAGGGGCAGGGTCGGATATTTTGTCGTTTCTTCCTTGATTTTAGTGATTTTTTAAAATTCTCTTTTAAGGTCATGGATACCTTTTTCCCCTGGTTATTTGGGACCAGTGTATTCCTAATGGGCTTATTGCATTTCTAGATGATTGAAATCTTTGCCACGTACGTCAGGAGCAATTATTCTCTTTTTAGCATGACGGGCGGTTACCTGCTAGGATTTGAAGTTCTTCCCCAGAGTAGTGCAGATAGCTAATGTTTAGTATTGTATTCTATCTGCTTTCTTAAATAAATTGGGGTGGAGCGCGGCATATACCTGTCACCCATGGTCAATTTTCGAACGAATTAGTGAAAAGAATGGTCTGGTTCGCTCCACCCCACCCCCATCAGTTTCCTTCAGGATCAACAAGAGATTTAAGCCCCTTCCACAATTTGTCACAAGCTCTGTTGTGTTTTCCACATGTTCGATGTTCATCAGATAGAATCCCTAGGAATGTAGCTGTTTCTTTTTCTTCAAATTTTATTTCGGCGTTATTAAAATATAATCTTGGTGGTTCCCTACGAATCTTGCTTTTTGGTGTAAACAATACTCCAATTGTTTTGCCGGTTCTAGTCTGAAGCCCCATCTATCGGCACATGGAATAATCCTATTAAACCCCGACTGCAGTTCTCCCACTACAGCCTCAATGGATGTGTTGCCAGCTTTTCAGATTCCGCTCTCGTCGGCCAGCTTTGATAGGTCCAGACGGGACTGGTCTACACACTGTCTCAGATTGTTAATCTTGATGTTAAACAGAGTAGGTTCAGTACAATGCCCTGTGGACTATTATCTTCGAGCTCATGTACTCCTGAGAGTTGTTACCCACTCTGGTTTTGATTTTCCGACCGGTTAGGAAATTTTTTTTATAGTTTATGTGAGCAACCTGTCAACCCGTAGTGGTTTAACTTGGCAAATAAAACTTTTGTCCAGATTAGCTCATATTCTTTTACAAGATCAAGGACAACTGCAATTAGGTTTCTGTAACATTTCCTTTTTGCACTGAATTCTAGTTGTATACTTCCAAACAAACAAGCTGATCTAGAGTGGATCTTGCTGCTTTTGGTTTTGTAATAGCAACTTTTTGCTTTCTAGCTGGTGCTTCAGTCTGCTGTGAATCATTATCTTCAAAACCTCACAAATATGTTTGGTAATGGAGATTCCTCTGTGCGAATTTACATCTGCCGGATTCTTTCCAGATTTCGGAACAGGAATGACAATTGCTTGTTTCCAACGTTTTGGAATCACTCCTGATCTTCATATCTCATTCATCAGATCCAAAATCGCCAGTTCAGTTTCTTTTTTTGTTCTGGGAGACTTAGTTTTTACAAATTTTATATCACAGCGTATACTCCCCGGTTGAGGTGATGTTTTTTCTGGCTAAACTGCTTTCTCCATTCTCTAATAATGAAGTCTTTGTTAAGTGGGCTAGAATGGTTACTCCTGTCTGTAAACAAATGAGGGAAATCTTTTTCCGCCTTGTTCCGCTGGTTTTGGAATTTGGTGAAATGATTGGAATTTCTGCTCATGAAGGAAACCTGAGAGATTATCTTGTCTGCTTTGTCTTTATTTGTTGTTAGTTCGGGGAGTTTATGGCTAGAAAACGTAGATTTTAACCTTATTTTCTTAATTTTAGTCCATATCTGTTTGGAGTTTGCTTCGTGATTTAGTGACGAGCATCAATCCTTCCATTAGTTTCTTTTTTTATTTAGCGGCGTTTAAGCTTTCCTTTCTTTTTCTTTATAAACTAGGAAGTCTTGGAAATTTTTTGCATGCCTAAATCTATTGAGAACCTTTCTATCCCCAATATGGCTTGTTTACAAATTGTCATTCCTCCAAGGTACGGACTCTTTGACGCCCACCACCCCCACCCCCCTCCTGTTTTGGGTATGCACCGTTCAGATGCACAGGACAGTGTTTCGACTATATTATGGTTAAATCGTTCTATATTGTCGTCGTGCAGCTGACGGTTGCCAGTTTCTTAAAATAGAGAGTGAAATGTATCACGATCCGCCTTGATTCAATTCAAAATAGTTGTCATCCAGGCAGTTTTTCAGGTGTTCTACTCGCCTTGCACTCACGTGCCTGCTGATATATGTGACTGGCTCTGATTCCTAACCGCTTATTAGTATTTGACTGTCTACATACTATTAAGTAACTATGGGAGGTTCACATGCCTCACATCAATTTCAAGAGCAACGTGAAATTTCTTTTCAATTTCAATGCTAAAAAAATATAATGCTTATAGAAACCGTAATTGGGAAAAGTTTGACTAAAGATGGTCAGTGTTCAAACAGTTAACAGAGCCATAGTTAGCTGCCTATAGATAGATAGATAGATAGATAGATAGATAGATAGATAGATAGATATAGATATTGTTGCCAGATTCTGCACATTCGAAAGCAATTATATGCTTTACAATGTTCTTAACCAAACATAAAAAATATTCTCCGGTACATATTGTTAAGAATACTTTGGTGGTGTATCTTGCCATTGATATATATTCATGTATGCTAATTTTAAAATATGTATATCAATCATGTAATATGTCGAATTTTGAATCAATAGTGAACCTTAAAGTTGAATTCATTGTGCATTAAAATTCTATTACAGTCAAACCAGAAAAGTCTTTGTGAATGGTCACTTCGACTTTTTCCTTCATGTCAGTGTTAAACTTGAAAGGCCAACATCTACGGCCCATTAAGAATTGACCCGGGCATCGCCACGCTGTCCTGAGAAAATACACATTAGAGCTACCAACCATAACCGTTTGAGGTGAATCCCATGTCAAATAGTCATTTTCAAAGGGATGTTGATATGCATCGTATTTCTCAGATTTTAGGCTGACAAAATCTGACGAAAGGAATAATTATCTTAGGGAAAAATTAGGAATCGCTGATTTCGATTGGTCAGTTAAATTAAGGCGTACACCTTGGAAGTTATGTGAATTTAAAAGTAACGATCTTGGTCGAATTTCTATAGTCCAAAATTTCCTAAGAGAGGATAAGGATTGGCTCCAGGGAAACTAAAGAAGAGTGCTTTCCTCGTTAAAACAAGTAAAAGGGACCAGGTGGCTGTCTTGAGAGAAAAGACAGGCTATAGTGCTAGAACGCACGATTTGTGAGAAAAGAAAATAGCATTAAGAAAACAGCTCTCCCAGGAACAGACCGGATAGTCCGAAAGACGAAAGTCCGGAAAGAAAAGAAGAGTTCGGAATAGAAAGATCAGAGGAAGAACAAGTATACACGTGGAGGTGTGGAGACGTGGGATACACGTCGTCAAGAGAGGAAGCTACGCTAAGGGATGCAAATCAGGCGTGGACATTGCGCTTTTTTCACCACTCGTTACCATGATGAACGAATCCGTAATTGAACACTGCTACTAAATTCCATTAATCTAAATCGGTTGAATTGAAGTTGCCAATTTTTAGTTTATGTATTAATTAATTAAAAATATATCTTATTCTTCTTGTTTAATTGTATTATTTCTTCTCAATAGTCTTGCTCAGTTCTCTGGTGATGTTCTATCTATCTACTCACACTGGGCAATAACATCGAGGGAGGTCATCCTCTAGATAACGATCGCCAAATCTAATTAACCACGCCTCTTTCTATGAGGGGAACGTTACAAATCATATCTCCTTTTCTTTTTCCTATTTTTTCTTTTCTCAGCTTTAATCTATTATTTAACGGTGAAACAAAATAATTGTTCAGGACTGCCTACATTACGTGTCATAACGAAAAGTGGTTGCAATCTCATGTATGTATCATTGAAATTATCGTGATAGCATTTAATGTAACACACGTATGTATCATTACAATATCGTGATAACTTTTCATGTAACACTTGTATGTATCATTGCAATACCGTGACACAATTTAATGTAACACATATATGAATCATTGCCAAACTGTGGCTCTATTAACAGAATCTGTGTTCGGGTTTGGACCGAGACAAGGAAATCCCAGTCAAGGGATTATATTATTTGTCTCCCCACGAGGTTATGCATTGCGGAGAGACAAATAATATAACCCCGCGACTGAGATTTTCATGTCTTGATACAAACACCAACATAGATTATTCTTCTCACTCAGTGTTTTCAAACTAAATAAAAATAACGCTGCACCCTTGCAGTTTAGCTAGCAGATTCAAGACACAGTGACCGCTCTGATGACCTAGTGGTTAGAGCGTCAACCTCGGATGCGAGAGGTCGCGGATTCGAACCCCGGGTGAGTCATACCAAAGACTTATAAAAAAAAATGGTACTAACAGCTGCCTCGCTAGGCGTTCAGCATGAAGAGGTTAGTGTTAGGACTGGTCGGCCTGGTGTAAGGATAATGTAACTGAGCGGGACATCATGCTACATGTCTGCGGCATGATGCCCCAGTGCTAGATATCACTATAAACTGTCACACTGTAGACATCGTAGAGATATGACTGAAAAATTGTTAAAGCTACGTTTAAAATCCAAATCACACACACACACACACACACACACACAGTATTCATCAGGTACTATTATTGCTTCTCACTCAATATAAAGATCATCAGGTTGTGTACTCTTTTATGAAAATCTGAATAATTATCTAAGTCGCTCTCAGAAAAGGACAAAATAATCAAGAAAAAAAGTTATAATTGTTATGTGTTGAAAGTATTGCGCAATGAGTATCTCAAGCCACATGCTTTTGTTTTGCCAAATACTGCGCATTAAGACGAATATGTTAATGAGGGCCATGGGGTGACCTGTGGACCCGAAGTACACAAGTTCTACGCATGAAGAAAGAGAGACATAAAATTATTTGATATTATTACTGTATTATCACATTTAATCGATGGATGCCATATGAAATTGACAATAAATAATTAATATAGTTTATACGGTTATGTTTTTACTTTCATCAGTTCAAATTTAGAAAACGTTCTATGATAGGCAACGGTACGAAACTGTGCAGAACGATATGCCTACTGGGTACAGTTCTAAAAAAGTGTGTAGTGACATCAGGAAATTTCCAACTCATGACATTTTTTAAATTTATATTTTCTGTCCTGGAAATATAGCAAGTGTTGCTATCACTAGTGCAATGATACGCTAAATGGAAATCTTTTTGTGGAATAACATGTGCACTGATGAATGAACCACTCTCGTGGTAAGTGCGTAGAGTTTTCATTGCAATCGCATTATTATATTTGATCCAGCTGGGGCGGATTGTGGGTGTTCGACATAGTTAGAATAAAACAATTTAACATAACACATTTCTGGTTTTTGCCGGCTTCGTACTGCACTTCAGAGAGTTCGGTTTTGTGTGCCCAGTGATGTGTATTGCCTGTGTGTCTGGAGCTCTATCAAATAACCCGACGTGTGTGCGTGTGTGTGTGTGTCAAAATGTTTTGTGTGGTGTTATCACAGTTGGACAGACCTTAAGGTACTTTATGTGTGAATTTGTTTTTGTTATATATCCGTTTGTTGTTGCTGTTGTTGGATTTTATAACAATTCCGTCAGGCACAGCAGCAGACATCTAGGGTTTCGTTTTAAAAGTAGTTCCTAGCGCGCGGACACTATAACTGAGACGACAGGTCTGAGATATCCAGACTGAGATAGGAAAAGTAAGGTTAGCAAAACAGGTATATTTCTCTGTCTCATGGGTGATAATTATTTATCACATGTAGGTTTCATATTCTTCGTGTCAATAAAACGCTGGAAAAGAAACAAAAAAGTTCGTTCTTGTCTTTAAAAGAGGAGCAACACAAGATTGAAACATCTATTTAACAAATATATCCATATATTTAACTATTAAACAATAATTGCTTTTAAGAAATGTCACATCATAACCGCAAGGGCAAATTTATGAAATTATCCCCTGCCACCTGAGGAGTGCATAAACACTTGCACATACAAGGTCCAGGGCTTCTTAAGAAAGTTAATGCAAGTTTTGGGAGATAATTTACTGACTTTCCAAATCTTTATTTTCAGGACACGAGAAAAGCTCTTCCCTATTTGGAAAGTGGACAGTTTACTTAATCCCACAAAAAGAAGCTCACAACGAAATTCATGCAAGATAGATTTGCTATCATCAATTGTATTCACACACCCTCCGGTTTGTTTGTAGTCCCCCACCTGCACCCCAACCCAACGATTCTAAAAACAAAAATAATAATGATATAATAAAAATGGACAAAACTTTGTCACTTCGTTCATCAATTTCTAATTACTAATCTGATTTATACGAGAACGTACCAGATATTGACAGCTTGTTGGCATTTCGAATCAAACGGGAGTTTTTCTTTAGTAACGTAGTCGCCATATTTGCATGGGCTAGTTTGTATTTTCAAGCAAACAGATGTGTATTGGTAATTTTGGAGTTTCGTATCTTTAAACGTATGTATACAAGATTTCCTCTTTCTTATGTGTTCAGTTGGTATTTAATAGAAATATTAAAACTACACATTGCAAGTTCTCAACACAGACGGCACCGTTTTTACCGAAATAACTGTTCTCCAAACTAGAATGGGGCAGTGTGTCTGCTTGTTGATATCCATCGCATCTGTTGCATTTGAAATGTCAATTAATACGTCAGTCGACCAGCGAACATGGAGTGTAGTAGCTTCATTATGAGATACGGCCCGCCACGGTTGGTCTTCGATACCAGTAATATTAGGAGGGAGAAAAAAAAGGCAGAGATCTATTTTATGGTCGACCCCGGGCATCAGAGATCTTGGGGCTAATCCCTTCCAGTCACCATCGTTGTCCCAGGCACCATTTATTCTTAGTACGCAATTGCTCTTACTACGGTACAATTTCCCTTTTTATGGTGCTTGTAGACCGATAGTAGCAGGCAGGGCGAACAGACATCTGTCTGAATCGTCATTTGTCTAAAACATAAGGTTCCTACAGGGGCTGAAAAATAATGTCAATAACGCTAAACCGAACCTCCTAACTTTTATTATTACCAAAACGGATAATGTTAGCTCATTTTTATTATTTTATTTTTGACTCTTTGTTTTTATTTTTATAATGCGTTTAGTTTACTCGCGGGTCACTCAATATTTGTCGTTCACCCTGCCTGCTGCTGTAATTTAAACAATTATTATAAATATTATTAATAATGGTCGTTATAGGCGAACCACATTCAGCTAGATTAGCTCGAGAGCGATTAGAGGCAATTAGAAAATATTTACCTGTTCGTGATGCTGTCAAGCAACAATTACAACAACGACAAGAATCTCATGTTGAATTTGAAGAGGATACAAAACAATTATTTAAACCTATTACAGAAACAACTAAACCTCTTCTTCCTGTTTTAGAGAAAACCGCTGAGGCAACTGAAAAAATAGCGGAGAGAACAAAACAGACAAAAAAACTTTTACGTGGACTTCCAGCCGATATCGCTGCTGCTCAACCAATACAACCAATACAAATCGCTGAAGCACCAGCTCCTAAACAAAAAATTCTTACAATGAGTAATGTTGAATTGATGAATAAATTTAATGAAAATACTATTAAAGCAATTAATAAAATTAAAAACTTTAACAATTTAGCTGATTTTGCTGTTACGAGTTTTGGTCAAAGGGATAAATTATTAAAACCTGATTATCAAAATTTCATTAAATCCTGTGAACAATGGCAAAGAGTACTATATCGCATATGTGCTAACTTTGAACGAATTAAATCCGATGATCCAGTTTATAGAGAGTATGTTAAAGCCATTGATTATTATGTCGAATTTTACAAGGAAGAAGCAAAACAACGTGGAGAAGAAAAAAAACAAAAGAAGGAGGAAATAAGAAAATCAAAAGCGGAAGAAATAAAACAAATTAAAGAACAGAAGGAACGAGAAAGGGAGGAAAGAAGAAAAGCAAAAGAGGAAGAAGCAGCGAGACCAAAACGAAAATATACAAAAAGAACACAAGCTCCTCCTCCTGAAACATTGGAATTACAACAACCACCTCCATCGCCACCACCACAACAACAACCATCTCCATCACGATCACCAAAGGAACAAGCAGCTAGGGCGTTAGAATTACAGAGAGATACTGGAGAGGGAAATATAGAGGAGAAAGGGCAGCGATCAATATTAACTGAACCGGGCATAGGAAAACCAGGGGGATTTGCTGCTCTTGAACCGGGGACAATAGAAAATTATGAAAAGAGGAAAAAGAGAGAAAAAGCAGCAAAACTAGAATTCATTGAAAAATTACTTAATAAATTGATAAGGAAGAATTAATGATACATTTGATGGAAGTGAGAGAACATAAACAGATACTGATGGAACGATTATCAAAAGAAAAAATAAAGGTTAGGAGAGAAACTTTACAAGAAAGAATAACAGAATTATCAGAATTTGAAGAAAAACTGAATTCAGGTTTAAAAGAACCTTCTACTGGAAGTGGTCTCTCTACTGGAGGTGATTTTACTCTATGTCCTAATAACGTCCTTGCTGACGTTGAACGTCTGGAGATTCTTATCGGAGGAAAACGAGCTGGTAATAATTCTCCAGAAATAATTAATGAAGCAGCTGATATTTGCAGACGATTATTTACCGGTGGTATCATGGACGTTGATGTTTATCAGTCTCTTCTTAATGAAATTGCCGATGACTACTACAGTGACTGAGTACGTAATTAAATACAACTACTATAATAAAATGATCGTACATAGTACTCAACGTGGACCAACCATGGTCAGGGTAATAAATTCACGATTACCAGTATACAAAACAACCTACGGAGATGGACTAGGTGATGTTGTTCAGGGTCTATTTAGAAGGATAGCCCCAAAAGCAATACCGATCGCAAAGCAACTGGGAATGAAAGCTATTGATGTTGTTCGTGAAAAAGGTATTGGTGCTATGGGTAATCTCGCTGGTAAAGCATTTTCAGCGATCAAAGATAGACTAGCACGATTAATACGACGAAAACCTCAACCAGTAAAATTACCTAGTACTGAAGTAATGCCTGCAAATGTCAGTAAAATAATAAATCAAGTTGCTAATCAAAAACTAGCAGAGTTAGCTGATGTACCAATGTCAGAAAAAGAAAAAATATAACAGCTAGTCTGATAGCAGGAAGTGGTCTTCGTTTTAGACGATAATAAATATAATAAAGATGTTCAAGCGCATATCTGATACCGCATTCGACATGGACGCACCAGTACTTAAAGATGAGTCTGTGCGTGATTATCAATATTATTCTTATGACGCTCGAATTCCAGATCAGCGTGGACGAATTGAACTACAGGTTCAGGATACAAGTAGGTATTTCTTACCCGCTGAGGCGTTTATTGAGGTAGAAGGTGAAATTTTAAATAACGCTGCTCCTGCAGCACCAGTAGCATATGGAGCTGAAGTTAGGGTTGGTTTTGTTAATAATGGTATTATGACGTTATTTGACAGCGCAACGTACATGATTGACGGAAAAAATATTGAATCAATCCAGAAAGACGTTGACGTTGCAACGACAATACTTGGCCTTGCAAGATACAGCGACGATTATTCAAGATCAACCGGTCCATCAATGATGTTCGTAAAGGATACTTCTAACCACCCTGATAACAGACAATATGATATAAGACGACCAAGAAACTTCGCCGGCGCCGCTGACATTGATGTAAATCCGGTGGTTCATGGTGCTAATCTAGAATTTAACTTAGGATTTGCAGCACGTAGATCAATGTTGAAAGATAATAGAAGGTTGTTTTCATGTGCGATTCCACTATCACGTATATTTGGATTTTGCAGAAACGTCAGAAAAGTTATTTTTGGAGCCAAACATACGGTTGTACTTGTACGAAAAGCAACCGACAATGATGCAATATGGCGAACTATTGGTGATCCTGGTAAAGTAATTCTTACTAAGCTTTCATTATGGATGCCAGTAATGACTCCAACAATACCTGAAGAAGAACGTCTACTCTCTTTTATGAATCAAGGTGGTAAATCGATGTTATCATGGTTGACAATGACCACAGATGCTATCCAGAGTAATATTAATGGTTTATTTACATGGCAAATAGCTTCTCAACAGGGAATAGCCGCACCACGACATATTTTCATTGCGCTTCAAGATGCTGCACGGGTGGATGATCAAACACGTAGCATTATGATATTTGACAATCTTGGTGTTTCCGAGGTTTCCTTAAGAATAAATGGACATCAAGAACCATCCGAAGATATTTTATTGAATTTCGATCAAAATCATGTAGCACGTGCATATCATCGATTAATGACGTTCATGGGACGTGATCAAAATATTGATACTGGTTTACAAATATCACAGTTAGATTTTACAACTTTATATCCAATTTATTACTTTTCGCTCGAACATTTAGATTTAACCAGACAGTCAGTAGTCGATATATACTTTCGAGCTCGTGTGACAATAGGAGCTATTGCCAATTACATAGCAATTGCTGTTATACTCAGCGATAAATCAATGTTACTTGAAGGTGTTGGTGGACGAATGCGAGTAGTTGATGCTCCAGTAGAAAACATGTAATTAGATCGTTTATGAATATTATAATGTCATATAATCACGTTAGTGTTAGTCTGACTCCTGGTCGATTAAAAGGATACAATCAGCATCAAAAAATGACTGTGGATTAAAAATATTGCTAAAGAAAGAGCAGATGAGCGGCTCAAATAAATTATCTCTTACAGAACGTCAGCTCAGGCATTTCAATGAAGCCAAAAAATCAAATAAAGGTATAAAACTTAATCTTTCTGCGGGTGCCATTAAAAACATCATTAAGACGGGTGGTATATTTCTACTTCTTGCTGCTATACCAGCGTTAATAGCCGCTGCAGCCCCAGCTGTTGCAAAAGCAGCTGCATTAGGCGCTGTTGGAACCGCTGCTGGAATGGCATTAAAGAAAGCAACAGGAAAGGGAATTAAAAAAAGGGAAGGGGTCTAAGATTACCAGGGACTCCACATTCATGGTACGGAAACGGCCTAAGATTACCAGGGACAGTTTACTGATATCTCCTATGTCCAATTTTGATTTACTAGATGCTGCTAAAAAATTAAAAATAAAAAATTTTAGAGGAGTTTTTATGCGTGATCAATTACCGAAACAACCAAACAATATCGAAACAGGTATTATTAATCTCGATGAAAACTCTGGTCCAGGCACACATTGGGTTGGATATGCAATTGATCCACGTGGAATTATTTATTTTGATTCATATGGACTAGCTCCACCAAAAGAATTCTTAAAGTATATTAGCGGCGATCAAAGTACACCAATATGGTATTCAACGTTACCAACACAAACATTAACTGATCCACCAATATGTGGTCGAGAAGTACTTAGCGTACTTGATGCTGTATCAAAATCAACAAAACCACCTCACAAAGTTGCACATGAATATACTACGTTATCACATTTAAACAGACATTAGTAAATATAATGGTGGACATTTACGGAAGATCTTCTCGTGGTAAAGCTCAGCAGCAAGCTGATTTGTCTAAATACGCAACTCTCGATCAGCTCAGAAATGAGATTGATGATTTATTAAACATAACCAGTGTTGATCAAAATGAAGCAGTTGTTTTTCAGGATAAGGAAGGACGATTAAAAACTAGTAATATACAACTACCAGATGTACTTATACGAGTTCCTAATGCTGTTGTTAATAATATAGTTACTTACTGATCAGGGTAAAATACAAGATTCCGGTACGTCAGTCAGCGATTATATTAAGAAAGCTGGTGATTCGTTCACGGGTTACATTATCATGAATCAAAATACAATTATAGACCTTGGAAACCCAGTCACAGATACAGACGCCGCAACAAAGAAATATGTCGACGATCAAGAATCTAAATACGTATTGGCCAACGGCGGTATAATGCGTGCATTTCTCAGCATGAATAATAATGGTATTAATAATCTTAGAACACCAGAATTTGATTTTGATGCTGTGACGAAGAAATATGTAGACGATAGCAACATTCCTATAACAACTTCGCTAGCTACAATCAATAATGAAATGACTACACTAAATAATACTTTTTCTAGACATGTAGAAACGTTCTTAAATTTTCGTAGAAATGTAAACAAAACCATTAAAGATTTTTTTGGGGAACAACCAACCGTTGACATAAAACTCTCCGACGTTAACATGAAACTCAATGATATTGTCAGTGGAATACCTAATATTGTTCAAAAAACTAATCTGATTAAAATTCCACACAGACAAATTAAAAATATCGTATATACAGTAGCATCAGGATCAACAACATGGACACCGCAAAATAACACACTCGAACATACCGTAGAAGTAACTGGGTTACACTGGTTATCTATGTACGGTTCGGAAATTACTGCGGAAACTTCATTATCACCAAATGTATATCATAATCCTCTATTGGTGATGCTAACCAAGAATATGAAAGAAATCTTTACGCTGATATCAACGGAAATACCTCCGAGACGTTACTGGTGGTGCCTAGAATTCGTAACTGAAACTTAATTAAATGACGTTGTTAGTATAATGGATCAACCACAGTCTTGCATCGACGTTCAACGTTACAGATACAATCAAGTATTTGAGCGTCTGACTAAACTAAATAATTTTATTGATTATTATAACACGAAAATAAAAAAATACAAAAGGCGTATAGTTGTCATCGATGTAGTTGTTTACTCGGTTTCTGCTGTTATTGCTGGAACAGGATTATTATTATCAACATTGACGATGACAGCACCTACTGTTATAACCATCATTGTTTCGGCATCAACGACTATTGCTGGTGTTCTCGGTATTATAGCCAAAAAGATAGATACCTGTACAAATGCTAAATTGCACGATTATATGATTAAATTACATACAGTGGCAGAGGCATGCTCTAAACTATCTTTGTACATTTCTTCGTGTGTTAGTGATGGTGAAATATCCGATACTGAATTCGCGATGATGATGAAAACCTATGATGACGCTTTAAGGTGATCGCTAATGATTTTAACGAATTAAATAATAATGATAATAATAATGACAGACAGGGAGTTACTTCAGCAGATCGTCACTAATACGACTCCGTCAAAAACCACTATGATATCGTTAAGTTCGACCAATCCGGAATTTAGTGTCAATTTTCCAACATCAATTCCTGCAAAAGAAATAGCATTAGCACAATTGCGAGTTTATTATAGCTGGCCAAATATTAGATCAAAACCATTTGGTGGACTACAACCAAATAATTCATTAGTATTTGCTAATAAGAATAAACCTGATGGAACTCCTGATTGGCAAGTAGTTGCTATTCCAACGGGCAGTTATCAAATAGAGCAGATTAATGATGAGTTCCAACGCAGAATTAAATCTATTACAGGAAAAGAATAAAAAATAGCAATTACTGTTCACAAACCAACACTATCTGCGGTTATTGAAATAAATTCCCCTGATTATTCTGTAGATATTTATCAAAGTTCGATTAGATCAGTATTAGGTTGGCCTGAATATCCACCGGTTTATCAAGGACCACCAGAACCACAACGATCTGATTTCGTCGTAGATGTTGAAAAATTTATAAAACTTCCAGAATATCGAAAAACTTATCCGTTTATAGAGATTCCGGATGCTTATCGTGGTTATGCACAGTATACTCATTTTATAGATTTTGTTCGGGGTAAAGGTACAACAAGAATAGCAACAATTAATGTTGAAGAAATTAACTCAAAATCAAAACCAATTAAATCTGAACATGGACGTATACTTAATGATCTAAGAAATTTATTTTCCAGCATCAGCACTTCCTACAACGATGACTTAAAAAAATCAAATAATTGAAACAATACAACATTTGAATCAGGTTGCATCAGACTTAGAATATGTAAATAAGGCTATCGTTGATAGAGAAAAAACATTAAACGTACCGGCAGATAGATTTCTTAGTACTTATATAGTTAATGAAGATGATCCTATTCAGCGTGTAAGCTATAAACGTTTATTTAAAACAGTATTTCTTAAATATTATGGAATCACAGAAGAACAGCTACCAACATTTGTAATTCCGGGATTTAACTCTGAAGAGCTAAAGAAATCAGTTAATGATCTTATTGATGAACACTTAAAAAGAATATGTGATTCATGGAAAAAATTAATACCTACATCAACTATTCTTAAATATAATAATGATCCACATGGTGGAGGTCGCCATATCTCACCTGGTATTGTTAATATAACATCTACGATCGCGGTCAATCTAGTATGTGACGTAATTGATGACAGCTATCAAGTAGATCTTTCAAAGTCTAACCAGGCCCAACAGGGGTATATACTATATGCATTCCCACCTCAAGTACCGCCCGGGTGGTTAATTATATCTGAGCCAATTAATCCAGTTTATCTACGTGTACATAATCCATTCTTGTCAAGAATAAATTTCAAACTTACTGACCAGACAGGAAACATTTTGGATCTACGAGGAGAGTCTCTTAATATTAATTTGTATATACGCTCGTAGAACGTCCGAGTAAATAATCAGGGGGAAAAAAATAATCTGATTCTGAAATAATATATTTTTTTTTTTTGCTGATTTTTAATAATCTGATGAGTAAATGTATGAAATAGTTAGAAATTTCTTTATCTGATTGGTAAATAGGTACTCTAATTCATGAAATAGTCAGAAATTTCTTTATCTGATGGGTAAATAGGTACTCTAATTCATGAAATAGTCAGAAATTTCTTTATCTGATGGGTAAATTACTAATCAAAATTAATAATAATCAATTCCTATGATTAAAGCAATTGTATATATAATAAAGCGAGATAACTCTGCTATCTCTCTCTGCGGAGTAAATTGAACGATTATTTCCCTTACTACTACGTCGTTACCTGTACAAACCCAGTTGTATATACGTGTATCGAACAAAGCGTATTAGTCCGTCTGTCTGTTAATCCTTACAGGTTTGTTAAAAACCAACCTGTTTGATATATTCTTGCCCTATAATGTGAACAGTGTTGTATTCTGATAGCAATTTTAAAACCTTAAAACGAAAAATATATGTATATAAGGCCGTACTGGGAACAGGATGTACTTTATCGATTTTGTGTGGGGTTGGCTGACGTATGACTCAGACTGGCACGTATATTACCTGTGTCTGTTTAAATTATTTCGTTTATATATACGAGTGGTAATATATTTTAATAAAATCATAACTTTCTTGATTTATTTAGAAAATGTAATACTCTCTCGTGTTAGTCATATACTATATAGTAATTTTTCGAACATATACACTCAACCGAATGTCATAGCTCAGTGCAAGAATATTTGAATTCTGGTGCTGAAGGTCTGTCGTTCGATTCCCATGGCCGCGGGGGGTGGGTATATGGTCCAAGGGTTGCCAAATGAATTAAATTAAATTAAATTAATTAAAGAAATAATTATTATATAATGAACCAAGAAAACATTAATGATATTATTTCTGCTATTAAAACATTACGGAATAAATCTCTCTGATAATCTTGATCCTGAAAAAATATTATGTGATTATGAAATATTAAAACAACGAAAAATCGACAATAAATACACATTACCATCCAATTATAAATTCGTAAAATTAATCTATCAGTCTATGTTAGAATCCTTGGCAGTGGTAAATGACAAACAGGTAAAGCTATTTGCGCCTCTTGCACGTTCGATCGAAAATATCAGATCCGAACTATCTCGTGAATACGAGAAAAAGAAGATTGTGGACAATCGTGTAATGCAATTAAGAAAGATTATGTTATTTGATTCTGTCAAAAATGAAAGTGACACTGAGAGCAGCGACGGTGAAGATACCCATGGCAAAATATAGAGTCGAATTATATACAATTTATTTATTAAGAGTACAGAGTTAGATATATTTAAACATTATCGGCTGATCATATTTTGTTGAATATGCAGATTTTTGTATATGATCAGCTACATATTGTACCGATCGTGGATGTATGCTAAAATATTTTGCAGCTGCATTAATTGAGGGAAAAATTATTTCTTGGTATGTTTCTGTATTTATGGATTTAATAGATCTTCTTGCAAACTTTTTACATTTTCCAGTATTTCCACGTGCAGAATTCTGACTTTGTGTAATAGCTTGCAGGTTAGATAACCGATTATTTTTGGGATTTCCATCAATGTGATCAACTACAAGTCCATTTTCAACTACTCCACGAAAACATTCGAATATGAATCTATTTGATCGATAATATTTTCTCCCAGCAGTAAATCCAAAATAACCACGTTTATTAAGACTACCGACTGGGTTTTTTGATTTACAGTTTCTGATTACACCATCTCGGGATGCTTCATAATTTGTATATACTGGATGTTTAACAAATTCGTTTTGCTCCATTTATATATATAATATTATTTGTCTAAATCATTGTTTTGAAATCTGGTCAGATAATCTTCTACGGTTTTTATAGGAGATTTACCTGACAATGTATTATTTATTTTTTTTTGGTCACAATATCGTTTTAGTTCCCTGTATTTTTTCCGCCACATTTTAAACACAATTGAGTTTTTCCTCTTACTCCAACACCGCACTGCACACATGGTAGTGGTCCTGTACTTCCATTTTTGATACTTTGCGCATGATTTCCGCAGTATTTGTTCACGCACGATTTATTACAAGGAGAAGTATGTCCAATTTTGAGCCAAGCACATTTGTTCTTTGTTTCAATCATTATATATATACTAAAATTTTAATTTAAATATTTGTCTTAATTATATGAACGAATTATCGGCAATTGAACCTAAAAGAGCTAGATTTGATCTTGACAGACTATCAGAATATAAATTTAGTACTTTGATGCAAGATCTAACTTTAACGGATGAGGATGTAACCGAACGTATCCGTGAAGCCAAGAAGGAATTTCGTAATAGTGGTGCTGCTCATGTATGGTCAACATTCAGAGTCGGAAATGTTACTAATATAATGAATGACAAAAGAGGAAAAGCAATTATTAATCACCTTGATGATCAAAAATATTTTATTTTAATAAAATTTATTGTAAATACAGAAGAAAATACTTGGATTATTCGTGACAAGCGCGATCCAGTACGCATACATTCAGGAAGTAATATTGTTCTTTTGAGTAATAAATCTAAACCCGGAATACTAACCGGTGTTGACAAATTATATTATGAACGTGCATATCCAGTTACTGCGGTTGTATATGCAATATATCCGCTTAATAATAAACCTGACGTCCGGGATCTTAAGCCGATGAAACTGTCAGAGTCAAGAATAAACTGTGTCGCTGAACGAGTTACAGAACATTTCATAAACGCGATACGTGGTAATGGTTTAACAGATTTAAGGCGTAAAAAAATAAATACGAGGGCAGAATCAGTTAAAGATACTGGAGCATCTATTAAAGATGTTGCTGATCTAGAAAAGAAATTAAGATTTCCAATAACAGTAAAGACGTTAACCGGAGAGATTTTATATAAACCAAAATATGAATCAAGAGGAGCCCCGATAGATATTATTGATCATAATTTGCATGCATGGACCTCAGCAGTAACAATATTTCCACGAGACAGAACGGTTACATTTTGTGATGGTCATATATTTGATTTTATCAAAAATATCAGTAAAAGTGACCCTGTATCCGTTTGGTTATTTCAAAGTTCAGAATATGATTATTACGATCAATTTGTACGGCCTAATGGTGATATTTACCGTACAGAATCTCTTAATGTAGAAATGGAACATCTTGCGCTGAAATATACTTCTGACGATGTCAAAGTTAGACAAATATTAAATAATTGTTTTACAGTTCCATCTGTAGCGGCTCATTTCGCTCAGGAAAAAAACATTATGGAAACCAACACGATCGGAATTTCTTGAAGATATCCATAAAAGCTGTGTAGAATATGGACACGGAGGATTGTGGAATACTAAATATAAGTATAATGACATTACATCTGTTGATATGGTAGCATGTTATCCTGGAAGTTTTCTTGGATACGGAGAATGTTCTGAATACTTTAAGAGATTCGGACATCCATCACACGAGATGACCAGGGTTGCGATAAACGGACATTTACCAGATTTTGACTTAACCGGATTTATTCATGTAGAATCATTCGAATTTGCAGAAAATCTCCATCCGATTACTTATGCTTGGTTTGGAAGACATTTTTCAGAAAAATGTTGGGTTCCAATAGTACTATTGCGATATATGCTTGATGTTGAAATTTTAATATCTTTACAGGTGAGTGAGGCAATTATATCGTATCGGTCACAGAAGCAAGTTTGGTTACCAGAACCAAATAGATTTAATATTGATGATGCCAGGAAAGAATTCCCTAATCTTAATGAAGATGACATTATTAAAATTACTAATAATATACGTAAATGCAGAGATGAGCATGATGAGAAACTTGCAAAAGATCTTGGTAGAAAGATAATTGGTAAATTTACTCAAGGAGGAGCATATGATCATAAAAGACACTGTACGAGATTGATTATGGACGATGCTGAACTCGATTTTATAATAGCTGATACAACGGAAAAAAATACATTTATAAATCGGAGTAATGTTTATTTGTCAGACGGAACCAAACTAGGTACAATTGTGAGTTATCTTGATGGTGACTCACCGCAGTTTACTCATTTAAGATCATCTATGTTGGCATATGTTTCTATAAATCTATTGTCTATGATAAATAGATTTTCTCGTGATGCTGTCAGAGTCGCCACGGATTCGTTTTATATAAATAAAAAATATACGGATTTGTTAAAACCGCTACTTGGTAATGGTGAATGGGGATCATGGAGAATAAAACAAGAAAATATACTTAGTTATTCTGAATCTGCAGATGTTGAAATTAAGGAAATATATTACAAAAATAATAATCAAATATCAAAGTCATCAGCACCATCTGTATATGACCCCGTGGCTAGACATAAAACTGTTTATCTTAACGGATGCGGTGGTTCAGGTAAAACAACGTGTGTGACTAAATTATTCATGAATAATAATTCAGATATAATTGTTTTGACACCGACACATAAACTCGCCAGAGAGATAAAAGAGCGAGGAGTAAAATCGTATACTTATCATAGTTTCTTTAGATGGTGTGGAGATACATGGACTCCCGAACGAATGGGTGAGAAATATATACCTAAATATATTATATGGGACGAGGTAGACACGGTGCCGTTAGAAATATTAAAAACATTTCTTGATTGGTTATTGACAAAGAATACTGCTGTAATAATGTGTGGTGATCATGGTCAACCACCACCTTTTATTGGTCAGTCTCCACATGAATGGCTGAAGAATAACGTAGATTATTATGAAGAAATAAATGATGACCACAGAGCTATTGATGAACCGCTGAAAGAATTTAAAAGATTAATCAGGCTACAACCAGACAGAGTACAATGTGAAATAATGCGAGGAGTAATTCCAGAGACTTCTATGAATGATTTTATAAATTTATGGAATCCCGCTGATTTAATAGTTGCAAGTAGAAAAATAGTTCGTGATGAACTACAGGATAAATTATTTTTGTTACATAAAGAAAAGATTTCAGATCTACCTGTACCTTTGTGTTATCGCCCAGCAGATACTCGACGACAGAATATTGATGTTGAAATTCCTGGTGGTGGAATACAGAATCTTGTCTTGAATGATATTATTTTAGTCGATATTAATAATGTTGAGAATGCGCTGAGTATGAATAAATCACCGTGGACGTTAGGATACGCTATAACTATTCACTCATCACAGGGGTTAACTATTTCTGATACAAATATCTGGATTATAGATGATCGGATCGAATGGTCAAATTTAGTCTATCTCGCAGTTTCTAGAGTCAGAAGAATATCTCAACTACATAGGGTTATTATGAATTTTACAGAAAATAATGATCAAACTGTTAATAATGACGTAATAAGAAAAAAAAACTATCTGGTTATAAGCAATGTGACAAAAAAAATAATCGTGACTTTGATATTGATACTGAATTTATTATAACGCTAAAACAACAACAAAATAATCATTGTGCAAGTTGTAACTGTAATATGTTATGGCAATATTCGAATAATAATCCAAGACAATTTACCGTAGACAGAATTAATAGTGATCTTGGTCATACACGCGATAATGTGATGCTGACCTGTCTTGAATGTAATCGACGTAGAGGTTCTGGTTATGTAATTGTATGTGGTGGTAATTGTGTGTCTTTAGGAATTACTTGTAATTGTTCACGCACAAATCCACGTTGAGGGGCTGTCGAATCTAATCTGTAGATTGGAGGTCTACCAGTAGATCTAACCACACTAGAAATTGTATGTGTAGTCACGCTCCAGATAGGATCAGTTGCTCTTTTTTTACCACCTTCAAGTTCGCCAGGTTCATATAAATATCTCACAGTTACATTACCTAATACTGGTTGAGGTTGATGTCTGTCATCGCTACGGGGTATATATTTTTTTGTAATTGCATTAGAAGGTTTCATGGAAGCTGAACGAGTAATTTCGTTATTTAACGCAGCTATCACACTTGGTAACCTTGCAACCCATTCACGAGATCTCTCACCGGACTTAAAGTCAGTAGATATTTCTTTTGCGTATTGGTATCCAAATAACCGCTCGGCAAGTGTTCGATTAAATCGTTCAACGATTGCCTGATCACGATGAATTTCAGTATGTCCTCGTCTGATTTTAACGTTATGCTTCTTCATCAACGATAATACTGCACCAAGAAATTCTTTGCCAGGATCAACCTGTAATAACTGTGGCCATCGCAAAGGTCCTCGCTGATAAATTCGTTCAAACGCAGATGCAACTTCAGACGCTGTCTTTGTTGATAATGGTTCTTTATATCTACTTGCAACATCAACGACAGTTAATACGTATTTGTACGTGGGTGATTGACGTTTACCAATTTTAATGGTATCGTGTGGTAAAAATAAAACATCTGCTTGATGAACTTCATTAGGGACGCTGACATCAAAATGTGCATATTGAATTTTTTTAGGCGGTGGTAGATAAATTTGCCATATTGCCTGTCGTGCTAACCACGCTGCAGCAACAGAACGTGAAACTTTTGCTGCTTCAGCAAGTTTACTAATAGCTGATCTTCCTCTCCAATATCCTCTTGGGCTATAATAAATGGATTCCATTATAATAGTTATATAATTAATTACCAGCCCCTAACATTATTTTACCTTTCATGGCAGATTTTACTAGAAAACTAGCGAGTTTTTCTCTGACAGATTTATTAGGTATAGAATTTAATGCATGAATCAGTTTTACATCTGCGAGATGCCGTTGTTGTAAATCTTTACTTTTATACGCAACGTCATGAACATGACACGCTTGATCAATCTTATTTATTGGATACTCTCCCGATCTTGGTTGATCTTGATCATCAAGTCGGATATCAAATCGAGTTCCGGGACCTTAATAATTATATCCAGGAAGATGTTTCTCACCGAGGTATTTAGCCCACGGAGTTCCTGGTAATTTTCCTAATAAAGCGGCAATATCTCCACCTGTCTTTGTTTTGACAAATTTGTATTTCTTCGTGCCACATTTAACGCATTTGCCTGTCAGAGCACGTCGTTTATTCTTCGTTGTTATTGTAGTTAATTCAGCAGTGGGTGTAGGAATTTTACATCGAACACAATATAGATCCATATTATTTACTATATGGATATAATTGACTTTTCGGCGACACGAAAACAGGAACCAGTAAAACATCATCCAGCATTACCAAATTCGATAAGGATAATTATAATAGGTCCATCTGGATCGGGTAAAACACAACTATTACTAAATTTAATAATGCGATGGTTAAAATGGAGTAAACTGTATTTAGTAGTACCATCCGTAGATGATCAACACTGTTACGAAGTACTTAAAGATTTTAATGAAAATGCAAAATTGCTGAATGAAAACGGTGATGATATTGTTGACTTTATTACCGATATTGATGAGGCTCCATCTGTAGATGACCTAGATGGATTTATTAATAATTTAGTGGTATACGATGACGTTATGCTGGACAGACAATCAAATCCAGCTAGAATATTTTCTCGAGGTAGACACAAGAATACAGATGTTATATACGTCACTCAGCGATATACACAAATACCTAAAGTGATCAGAGACAACTGCAATATTTTAGTAATGTTTAATGGAGTAGATAATTATACTTTACAGAATATTTATTATACTTGGTGTTCAGGGGATATGGATATGATGAAGTTCAAAAACTTTTTTGCTCAAGCACAAGCTGTTCCGTTTGGATTTATTACAATAAATTTACATGATCCAAGATCCAGATATAGAATTGGGTTAGATAAAATATTTGGTTGATTTATAGCAGCTGGCAGGGTGAACGACAAAAATTGAGTGACCCGCGAGTAAACTAAACGCATTATAAAAATAAAAACAAAAAGTCAAAAATAAAATAATAAAAATGAGCTAACATTATCCGTTTTGGTAATAATAAAAGTTAGGAGGTTCGGTTTAGCGTTATTGACATTATTTTTCAGCCCCTGTAGGAACCTTATGTTTTAGACAAATGACGATTCAGACAGATGTCTGTTCGCCCTGCCTGCCGCTCCGATCAATCGGCCGCCAAACTTATCAGGGTATTGATCGGTATATCTCATCTTTAGCTGACTTTATATAATTGGCAAAATGTTTTTACTCGTCCCGAAGTTCGTCGTGCGGATGGTCTTTTGTGATCACACGGCGGCCGTGCGGATAGTCTTTTGTGATCACACGGCGGCCGTGCGAGTACCTTTTCAAACGGTACATGGTGGCAAGTGCTAATAGACACATCCTTTTGCCGTAGTGCACATCTGAAGGTCTACATGCAGGAGAAAAACAAAATTTAAAGATCGAAGGCAATGAAATGTTTAGTAACAGTGAAAAGCCGAACGAGTACACAAGAAAACATACTAGTGATAAAACATTTAAGTGTGAAGTATGTGATAAAACATTTAGTCGTAGGGATAGTCTAACGAAGCACACGAGGATACATACTGGAGAAAGACCATACCAGTGTAAAGTATGTGATGAAATGTTTAGTCAGAGTGGAATTTTAAATCTGCACATGAGGTTGCATACTGGAGAAAAACCATTCAAGTGTAAAGTGTGTGATGACATGTTTAGCCAGAGTGGAAGCCTGAAGGTACATATGAGGATACATACTGGTGAAAAACCGTTCAAGTGTGAAGCATGTGAAGAGACGTTTAGTGTCAGTGGAAGTCTTAAGAAGCACTTGAGGACACATACTGGAGAAAAACCATTTAAGTGTGAAGTATGTCATGAAATGTTTAGCCAGAGCGGAATTCTAAAAGCACACACAAGGATACATACTGGAGAAACACCATATAAGTGTGAAATATGTAAAGTAACGTTCAGTCGGAGTGGCAGTCTGAAAAACCACATAAGGATACACACTGGGGAAAAACCATTTAAGTGTGAAGTGTGTGATAAAAGTTTTAGCCAGAGTCGAAGTTTGAAGGTACACACTAGGATACATACTGGAGAAAAACCATATAAGTGTGAAGTATGTGATGAAATATTTAGTCGTAGTGTAGATCTGAAGGTGCATATGAGGATGCATGGTGGAGAGGAAACATTAAAGTGTCAAGTGTGTGATGAAATGTTGAGTTGTAATGGAACTCTAAAGGTGCACATGAGGATACATACGGGAGAAAAACCATTTCAGTGCAAAGTATGTGATAAAATGTTTAGTCAGAGTGGACATCTGAAAGCGCATATGAGGATACATACTGGAGAAAAACCTTTTAAGTGTGAAGTATGTGATAAGATGTTTAGTCAGAGTGGCGGTCTAAAAGTGCACATGAGGAGACATACTGGAGAAAAGCCGTTTAAGTGTGAAATGTGTGATTTGAGGTTTAGTCACTTTGGAAATCTGAAGGTACACATGAGGATACATGCTGGAGAAAAGAAACATTAAAAATATGAAATTTGTGATAAAACATTTAGCGAAAGGCTTCATACTGGAGAGAAAACCATTAAAATGTGAAGTTTTGTCATGACTAATGTTATCATAATGTACTTGTGAAATTGTACATCACAAAACATACAGTATAAATCCGTTTATAGACCAGTGTATGTGGAACATGGATAACAGATAATCCTCATTTCCACAGTGGAAATTAATCTGTTCATTCTGTTGTCCATCACAGGCTAGTTTTAGTTCATTGTGACTCATATAGTGGATTGATTATTTCATTGCCATAAAGTCACAGCAATACAATCATGTAATAGTTGAAATCTAATACATCACATGGAACTTGCCTGTCAGCCAAGCAGTAGTATTCAATGCATAATGCCATTTGATGTCCAAAGATACTTGCACTAAGATTGCATTGACATGTATTTAAATTTAGGACACTGATGATTGCAACCCCAAAAGAATTCATCATCTGTAGTATAGGCAACAGAAACAATATACATCACACCTTTTAAAGGTCACTGAGTGTACTGTATTATTTTTTTGTCTTTTTTTTTTTTTCTAAAAATACATCAAAGCTGTGCATTGTACACTTTGGATAGAATTTTGTTCCAAACCCCCAGATAGGAGCAACAGGCACCACTACCAGAGGGTACTGGTAATCAGATTTAGCATTTTTGGAAATGGTAACCTCATTATACCTGATACTGTCTGCACCTTCATATGTAAAACGTAAAGATTATTACGTCTGAATTTATTTATACTGTAAAGGTCAAATGTCTATTGTTATGTATATTTAATTGTTTGTTTGTTAGTTTTAAATTTTTTTATTTCATTACATGCTGTTGTAATGTAACATTGTATGCTGGACTTGACCTTGTCCAGATGGCTGAGTGGTCTAAAGTGCTCACCATTATGGATCACTGCCATCTCACTTCTGCATGGGTTCAAGTCTCGAGCTTGGCCACTGTGGGTACGTGAGAAAGCTTGCCAGTAGCTTCTCATGGGTCAGTGGTTCTTTCCAGGTTCTTCCTCCACCATTTATACTGACTGCCATGTATAGCCTATCTTGTGCTGAAAATGGTGTTAAACCCTACAACAACAACAACCTTGTCCAAAACTGAGTTCATTGACCTGCTTGACTTTTTTTAATTTCATTTTATGTAAACAACTAATATATAGCTTCATTATTCTCTATGTTTATGAGCTTAATATCAGAATTATTGTTAACAGAAGAGGTAAATATGTTGATTTGGGTCAAAGTTTTGGAATTTTTTTGTTCAAATTATTGAATTCAAGTGGTTATTTTCTCTGGAAATAGAAAAGTGTTCTGATAAAATTCTTGGATAAAGACATTCACTGGAATTTATACTGAATTCAAACCTGGAATTATATTACTGTGATTCAGCAAAAGACTGTTGACACACAAACACTCTAATAGCTATAACAGACACATCATCACCCTCAGTTTGGGATTTCTTTGGGATTTTTACTGAATTTTATTCAGAACTTTAAATTACTAGGACTTGTGTCTGTAATTCTTGGATTATTTTGGAATTTAATTCGCAATACTGTTAAGTTGTTTTTTCTCATTTTCATTTTGTATTCTAGGGAAATAAATTATTTGTTCAATTTTACAAAGATTGTTGTCTTTCACTCTTTTCTGTTACTTATTTTAAGAGCATAGACTTGTAACACCATATTTTTGCATATTTGACATCAGGGATTTTGCTCAACATATTCAGTGGAAATTACATAATTCTTCAAAACAGAAAAACTAACATGCACACTCACCTATGCCTGCTTTTGAAATTCTTTGCAATTCCTTTTATTAGAATAATGCTAAAATCTGTGAATATTTGTGCAAAACCCTTAATTATGTCTTTTTTAAAGGTTGCTAAGACCAAACAAATTATATGTCATTTTGGTTTTAAATTTTTTAAAATTAGAGTAGGCAGGTCATTTTCTTTTTTTCAACATTACATATATTTAATGTGATTTTTTTTTTTAAATTTGTTTTTTTACCATGCGGGGAAAAAAGTGCTAGGGTCAGCATTGAGAAACAGCGATGGTCGGCTAACCAGAGTCACATATTCTTTTGATTTGCTAATGACAGCAAGATCCATAACTCTTCCCAGCATGTGGCTACATACAAAAATGTAAACAATGATCACAGTACAGCCTAAATTAGGTACAAAAACATGCATAAACTTCATTTGATGATAAAACCAATGTTTAAACCAAGAAATCGGAGTACACAAATATAATTTTAGTCATTATATTAAATTTTATTAAAACATTTTATTACAACTTTTGTTGTGTAATGTATTACAAGGGTAGACTCAACATGTGTGGATGTGAATTGCCAAGATATTATTGCTGTCACATCATCTACTCTAGGTAGGATTCTTTTCTAGCTATTCAAAATTTTTGTATTTAGTATAGACGAATGAGATGCAAATGTTAAACCATTTGCAGAATTTTTAATTTAAAAAAAAACAATTCATCTCATTTTTTTTATACAAATATGAATATTGTCATAATGAAGAAAAGAAAAATTGGTCTATAATGTTTCTATATTTATAAAACTTAATCATAAATATTTCTTGAAAACCAACTCGCTGCCAATTTCTTTTCTCTACACTTCCACATTTAAACTTTAGCTAGCCTCTACTTCATGAACTGCATAACAATTACTCGAAATAATAGCTTTATTGGGGGGGAGTCAATGATTTCTTGAAAGATTTGAAATAATCCAGAAATATCGTCATAACTAAATTTTAATTGGCAGTTTTACTAAATTGTGATTTTAAATCAATGTGATTTTGTACAAGAATGCTCTAATAAATATGCATAATTGGTTTTAAGGCCTCGGAAGTACCTTGAAGCATTAGAAAAAGGTATGTATTTTTCTTACAGTTGAATGTTCACAAAACATTTCTATATCACCATATGTAAGAGATCTGAATTTGAGCACCAATTGACATGAAGTAAAACATTTGCCTAAAGCAACCAAATACTATTATTAAAGAGGGTGGATAGTTCATGTATTTGAATACTTCCTGTGAATTTATTTCAAAAGATATCAAATTTGGGTCCATTTTTACTTTCTACACAATCAAATTATCCAGAAATCATATCATTTCATATATTTTATAATTGTAAAAAACTCATCCCCTGTTGCTATAGATTAGAAAATCGGAGGGATGGAGGTAGCTTGGTAGGTATGGGAACAGTAGACAGATACATCACCCATCAAATAGGAGACAATTTAACCATCAAAACCACGCCAAACAGGCATCTGACATTTGTGTCTGAGAGAGAGAGGGAGAGAGCACACCCTGTTAGCTCTCTCGCAGCAGCAGCTGTCACTACTGCAACTTGGTTATTTCCAAAGCCAACCTAGATCTCCCAGAATTGAGATACTGCTCAGATCTCCCAGAATTGAGATACTGCTCAGATCTTCCAGAATTGAGATACTGCTCAGATCTTCCAGAATTGAGATACTGCTCACCACTGGCAAAAGGTAACAAAAATCAAATCCCTCTATTATACGATTAACATTCGGGGTAAATGGTAACATTCTTAGAAGTGGCTGATACCAAACAGGAAATCTTATGTTAACATTGCCCATAGGTTTAGCATGGGAATGCTATTTTATGGACGTATGCGAAATAATTAACTTAGCATTGTTATGGGCTGTTTCCATGTTGAAAAACTTGGGAAGCCATACAGGAAATGTAATTTTACATTTTTTTTTAATCTACTATCCAAACACACCAGCATCTGATGTTTGATTACTATCAAAGTACACTAACATCTACAATCCAGTACTCATGTTTTCCCTACTATTCAAGTACACTAAATATCAAAACACACCCCTACAATCCAACAAAAAGGGTAGGAAGTGTTGAACTGTTGATACACACATTTCACACATAAACATACAAAGATACTATCAGATACAAGAGTAGGAGAGGCCAGATCACTATCTTAATGTATGAAAATGAAGTCTATAAATTTAAAGCCTCAAACAGGTATGCTAATGATAAATTTTTGTCAACAGTCCAACACACATTTACAACTCGATACACCACATATACATCTGAGGCCATATCACCTTCCATATGTAGTTATGGAGTCTAAGAATTTATAGCCTCAAATGGTTTTAAGGCATCAAATGACACACCCTACAATCCGGCTCTCACTTTTGTCCATAACTGAGGGTAGAGTTCTGACCTACCTGCCTTTTGTCATAGTTTTAAAGATGTTTACTTCGATCTGAGTTCTAGGCCTAACCTTCTTTATGAACTGAAAGTATTCTAGATGTGAACTTGTTTACAATTTGATGGAATTTTCCATTTAAAATGGCCCACATCCTGGGCTTTCTATTGTGTCTTAGGTCAAGTGAAATAAGTATATCAGTGGGTTCTAATCTCAGGCTTGGCTAATGTGGGTATGTAAGAAAGCCTGCCAGTAGCTTCTCATGGGTCGGTGGTTCTTCCTGGGGTTTTTCAGGGTTCTTCCTCCACCAGTTATATTGGCCACCATGTATAGCCTATCTTGTGCTGAAAAATGGGATTAAACCCTACAACAAAAACAACAACAACTTTATAGCACCCACTCTTTGATTATCAAAAACCCACACAATCCAACAATCGAGCACCCATTTTTTTAAATACAATCCTACAAGCCGCATATACTATCTGAGCTAAATTAAAAACACGACCATAAAACGTATGGATCAAGCCATGCAGTCAAAGACATACCTACGAATAGCCAAGGCTTCAATTTCAAGTATACAATTTTCTACGACAAAATATTAGGGTGTTATCTTGGAGTGGAAAGAGATATCATTATGATTTAATATAAATTATTCTATGGGAAAAGTTTATTTGTGTGTATGTGTGTGTGAAAGAGAAAACATTACTCTTTTTATGAATTACTAAAGACTAGGTGGCCACAGACCATACAAACATCATCATGATCATCATCAGTATTATTATTGAGAGAGAGATGGAATTAACATTACGCTGTAGGGAGAGACATGGAGAAAGAAATACAAAGGGATGGTAAAATACAGAAAAGTAGGATGCCATTGTTTCAGATATTTTGAGACATTAGAGGACAAGGAAAAACTAACATTAGGTTTCCCTATTTATGAGTTTCTGAAGACAAAGGTAAATTCTATACTGGAAATGTTCATTGTAAATTTGATTTTCATTCGTTTTTTTTTTTTTAAAGCAGTGTTACATTTATTGTTGAATGACAGATGTAAAATTTGCTGCATGTCTCCCAAATTTAAGATATTTTTTTCTTCACATGCCTTGAGGCTGTACACTATGTTAAAAAATTCCCCCAACCATAGATGGGAGAATATCGAAAAGATAAACAACAGCAAAAAAAAGCTAAACTGAATGAAAAAATAGATATACATTGTTACATTTTACTTAATATTTTTTCTCCTAAGCACATGTTCTAAGTATGGCAGCTCATTAATCCTAAATGTTCTATCCCAAGTCCTAAAGTATAGATTGTTCCAAATGAATTCCAATGGCCTTTAATGTCTTGTTGTGCCACAACAATATAATCCAGAACGTCATTAGATGAGTTCTCAATAATCCCAAAGTAGTGTTTTAGTCCAAAGAGTCACTGAGCACCTTTTAAGTCGAATGAATATTTTGAATAAATAGCTTCTCTCAAGTTATATCTGAACATTACTACGAAGTATTCCAAAGGCTGATCATGAAACAGGAACAAATAATTCTTTACCAAATCTCTTAACATACAAAATTATTTGACATGCAATGTAATAGATTTGCAATGGAAAAACCCACTAACTAGGAAACTAGGTTGGGTATTGAACTCAAACTTAAGTAAACATCTTATTTGCTTCTTAGAACATGACAAAAATCAGATAGTCATTAATTCCATAACCCTCAATCATGGACAAAAATTAAGCATACATTATTGATATACATAACAGTATTTTAGCTGTTTCTAACTAGTCGTTGTAGAACTCTCGGGTTTTGTGCAAACTGGATGCTGGGGTCGATGTTGGTGTTGGCTCTGGGGACAATTTTGGTTTGCTCGCAATGAGGTACCAAGAATTTTGAAGCAAAGGATCTGTACAAAATAAGGAGGCTGTTGAGGAATTATTCAGTAGGCTGGGAAGAGAGGGTCATGCATGATCGCTTCTTGACCATTTGCCGAGATCTGTGGAACCGGAAATACACCATGATCGACGTATGGATGCCACGAGATACACGTGTTCCATTTTTATTTATTATTATTTAAAATCGCTATGAGTCAAAATATAATTCAATATTGCTATATTAGTAAAAATTAATGATACATTTTACTTGTGGATGAACCATACACTGCACATATTTGTGTATAAATTCTAGTCATTTATTACCCTTGTTGGTAGGATCATACATTGTTCATATTTATGTATAAATCCTAGTCATTTACTACCCTTGTTGGTAGTATCATACATTTTTCATATTTGTGTATCAAGCGAGGAAACAACACGGAAGCTGGCAGTCTACGGGTTATAAGTTCCACCCGATTGGCATAGGGAAGGGGCGCCACAGGTCAGCTTCGACGGTGGGAGGGATTATCGAGTCCCACTGGCCGACTACCGCCCGCCTTAAGCCGGGCAGCCCCCGGTCAGTAAGGTGTTGGCCCGCCAACGTCTGCCTGCTTCAGTGGGTGCCTGGAGCTCAGTATGTTGCTCAGCATGACAAGCAGACTGAAACTCCGCACCAGACAAAAGAAACAAGAAACCATTAAAGAAGACTCCAGCTCTCGATTCGCAAGCTGAAACGTGCGCACCATGCGCACAGGCATCTCTGACGACCTCAGGGAGGTGGACGACACCAGGAAGACGGCCATCATCGACAGAGAGCTCTCCAGACTAAATGTCAGCATAGCTGCCCTCCAGGAAACCAGGTTTGCCTCCAGCGGTTCCCTCAGAGAGGAAAACTACACCTTCTTCTGGAAGGGCCGAGAACCTGAGGAGCCCCAACAGCACGGAGTTGGCTTTGCCATCAAAAACACCCTCCTGGCCTCGGTTGAGCCTCCCTCAGGGGGCACTGAACGTCTCTTGTCCATCCGCCTTGCCACTGCTGCAGGTCCTGTCAACATCCTCAGTGTCTATGCCCCCACCCTCACGTCTCCAGAAGACATAAAGGATCAGTTCTATGGGCAGCTGGACGAACAGATCAAAGGATGCCCTAAGGACGAGTTACTATTCCTCCTCGGCGACTTTAATGCTAGAGTTGGTGCTGACCACGAGTCATGGCCTACCTGCCTCGGACATCATGGCACTGGAAAGACCAATGAAAATGGTCAAAGACTGCTGGAGCTGTGCACCTATCATGACCTGTGCGTTACAAGCACCTTCTTCAAGTGTAAGCCACAACACAAAGTGTCATGGAAACACCCCAGGTCTCATCGCTGGCACCAGCTCGACTTGGTCATCACCAGGCTCTCTGCCCTGAACAGCATCCTCTCCACCAGAAGCTACCACAGTGCAGACTGCGACTCCGACCACGCCCTCGTGTGCAGCAGGGTGCGCCTACAGTCACGAAGACTACACCGCTCCAAACCAAAAGGTCGCCCTCGCATCAACACTGCGCAGATGTCTATCCCCTCCAAGGTGGAGGAGTATGTGTCCGCCCTGGATCAGGCTCTCCAGGACCTGCCAGAGCACGATGCCATAGCCAAGTGGAACGCCATGAAGGATGCCATCTATAGCACAGCCATGTCCACGTTTGGCAAGAAAGAACGGCCCAGCCAGGACTGGTTCGACGCACACCTTTCAAGGATGGAACCAGTAATCGAGGACAAACGAGAAGCCTTCATAGCTTACAAAAAATGCCCTAATGAACGGACGCTTGCTGCCCTCAGAAGAGCCCGAAGCACCACCCAACGCATCGCTAGACAGTCCGCAAACGAGTACTGGCAGCAATTATGTGAAGGAATCCAGCGCAGTGCCGAGTCAGGAAACATCCAAGGCATGTACAATGGCATCAAGAAGGCCCTAGGCCCTACAGTGAAAAGGGTTGCCCCCCTGAAATCTCTGACGGGAGAGAAGATCACAGACCACGAGCAACAGATGACCAGATGGGTGGAGCGCTACTCAGAGCTGTACTCCCGAGAAACGTCAGTCACCGATGTGGCCCTTAGCAACGTACAAGAACTTCCCACTATGGAGGAGCTCGACAAAGTGCCTACCTTAGAGGAGCTCAGCAAAGCCATCGACTCCCTCCCAAACGACAAAGCACCAGGTAGCGATAGCATCCCGACAGAAGCCATCAAACGTGGGAAACCGACATTGCTACAGCCGCTGAATGAGCTACTCTGCCTCTGCTGGGAGGAAGGAGCAGTCCCCCAAGACATGCACGACGCCACCATTGTGACCCTCTACAAAAACAAGGGAGACCGCAGTGACTGTAACAATTACAGAGGAATCTCGCTTCTCAGCATCGTTGGCAAAGTGTTTGCCCGCGTCCTCCTAAACAGGCTGCAGCTGCTGGCGGACCGCGTGTATCCGGAATCCCAGTGCGGCTTCAGAGCAGGAAGGTCGACAACAGACATGATCTTCTTCCTCCGACAACTCCAAGAGAAGAGCAGAGAGCAAGGTCAGCCACTCTACATGATGTTCATCGACCTCACCAAGGCCTTCGACCTGGTCAGCAGGAAGGGCCTATTTGAACTTCTTGCGAAGATCGGCTGCCCCCCAAAACTCCGCAGCATGATAATCTCCTTCCATACAAATATGAAGGGTACAGTACTGTATGATGGATCCTCCTCAGACTTCTTCCCCATTAACAGCAGCATGAAGCAGGGCTGCGTGTTGGCACCAACCCTTTTCGGGATCTTCTTCTCCCAGCTCCTGTCCTACGCCTTCAGCACGTCCACTGATGGCGTATATCTGCACACCAGGTCCGATGGGAGGCTGTTCAACCTGGCACGACTGCGCTCAAAGACCAAAGTGAGGTCAGTACTCATCAGGGAGATGCTCTTTGCTGACGACGCGGCTCTTGTGACCCACACTGAGGATGCCCTCCAGAGACTGGGAGACCGTTTTGCTTATGCCTGCAAGCAGTTCGGGCTCACCATCAGCCTAAAAAAGACAAACGTCAGTGCTCAAGATGCCACCACTGTCCCTTCCATCAGAATCGACGGCGCCACCCTGGAAGTAGTCAACAACTTTATTTACCTGGGGTCAACCATCAGCAACACTCTTTCGCGTGATGTGGAGTTGGAGAGAAGGCTTGGAAAGGCAAACACCATCATGGCCCGACTAACAAAGAGGGTGTGGGAAAACAGCGCACTGACAGTGCACACCAAGACTCAAGTCTACCAAGCCTGCGTTCTGAGCACTCTCCTATATGGAAGTGAGACCTGGAGCACCTACATGAGGCAAGAGCGTCGACTCAACTCCTTCCATATACGGTGCCTACAACGCATCCTGAAAATCAGCTGGCAAGACCACGTCCCGCACAGCGAGATCCTTCAGCGTGCAAGTATCCCAAGCATGTACTCCCTGCTGAGCAAACGCCGCCTTCGATGGCTGGGACACGTCCGACGCATGGAGGATGGGAGGCTGCCAAAGGACATCATATATGGTCAGCTGGCCACTGGCACCAGAAGAGTCGGCCGCCCCTCACTCCGCTTCAAGGATGTGTGCAAGAGGGACATGAAGGCATGCGGCATTTCACCAGACAGCTGGGAAGTGCAGGCCGAGGACCGAGGCACCTGGAGCTTGACGGTCAGCAAGGGCATAGCAGTCGCTGATGGGAGGAGAGTCCAACAGGCCGCAGAGAAACGTGAGAGAAAGAAGAGTGCAGCAGCAACCCAAGCAACTCAGACTTCCCAGTACGTCTGCACCAACTGCAATAGGGACTCACTCGCGCATCGGCCTGCACAGCCACAACAGACGATGCCAAAACCCCAGAGACAGACAACACTCCAAGGGCGCTACTCACATGGTCTCCCGAGACTGAGCTGCCAATGATGATGATTCTAATGAATACACAACAATGCTGGGAAGATTTCAGTAGAAACATTATTAGGTTAAAATTATTCTTCTAAAAGCTAATATAACCATTGTTATCTAAGGATGTTCAGGCTTAAAATTCATAAACTGCTGTTAAGTGGATGTTGCAGTCCTGATTTTGATAAAGACAACTAAGGGTAATATCTTTACTGTAATTATCAACCAGGATCCCCTATTAGATCCTATTAAACAATACATCAAATAGTCAGTATAGATTAGTAAATTCAAAGGAATTTTAAAACAAAGTATTATGTACAATGGACAAAGGTATTTGTTGTCCTGTGCCTAATTAATCAGCTTATTCCTTGACAAACAAGACAACTTCACAAATATAAGAGTAAAAAAGAAAACCCAGAAAAGAACGACAACTAAAAGATAATATATATTTTAGAGTCACACCTCTGACACTGTTTATATACTGGTACTGGCTTGTGATATTGACTGTTCCTAAGTTTTCATGCAACGCACTCATCATACTGTTTTGTATACTGCTAGTTGCTTGTAGTATTGAAAGTTTGCATTCAACAGATCCACGATACTGTCTATACATTGCTAGCTGCCTGTGGTATGAGACTTCCTATATCTGCACACAACACGTTACTCGTAAGCAGCTTGCCACTGTCTTGTTTATGACTGATCATCATACATATACTCACAATACATGTCTTAAATACTTTTCTAAATGATAATTCTTTCCAAACTTTTCTTTTTAAGTTTGTAGTGCAGACTTTTCTGTTCACTGGTTATACAGCAGAGGTTAGTGAGAGATTACAAATGTGATTAGCAGAGGGTAGCAGGAGATTACAAATGTGACACGTATCATGGAAAGCACACACGGCATGCATAATGCCATGGCTCCATTACATGTCTGTGTTTTGATGGATGAACATGTATCAAATACAAAAGAACCAGCAAACAATGTTTGTTTTTCATTCATTATCCTACATGTACAAATAGAAACAATTTTCCTTTTTTTATTTCAAGGGTTTCACATTATGACAAGTACTGATTTCATCGCTAATGTGATTTCTTTTTCCTGGTTTTTGTTTTACCATAATGGGCAGACATGGGTAGCACCATACAGTAAACATTGTCATAATGGACAAGCATAGGTAGCACTGGAAGTAAACGCTGTCAAAAAGGAAAGACATAGGTAGCACTGATTAGTAAACACTGTCATAATGGACAGATATAGGTTACACTGTACAGAACAATATTATGCTATATTACTTCTGCTACCAGTAATCATTTGTCACTTATGTCAAATTACATAATGTATGGATCCATTTACTATTTTAATGCACTGACATATGCCGCCACTTGCTAAATACAACCAGTGACCATGATATGTTTGCAATATAAGTTTAATCACTGCTATAAATGCCTGTATCATTAAACCACATATGTACATTACGTACCTATATTTAATCCTCAGTAAATATGACTGTTGTGTACGGTCTGCAGGTTTAGTGCATACTTGTCTGCACTGAGATGCACAAGAAAAGGAAGATTAAGGTTAACTATGTTTACTGGTTTTATTAAAAGTATATGGTAAAGTTTCATGCTAGGTCATACACCTGAGTTGCATACTTGTCACAAACAATCGCCGCAGTGCCACAGTCATCACAATTCCTATTATGATTAATGTCATCTAGAAAGGAGTAGCAATTATGGACACTCATAGTTCAAAGGATCGTTCTGTTTATCTGTTGTGTAAATGTTCACAGTGCTGATAACGTCATAGTGAGAGATCTTCTCAACCTGCATTCACTGCAGCATGACTACTACTGGATTTACAATACGTAATGATTAGGGGAGAATAAGGTCATTGTTTTTTTTTTTTTCTTCTCTTATTTAGCCATTTACTTTTTACAGATGAGTTAATTACAGATGAGCCTCGTTAATCCGGACACCTTCGTTCCCAGTGAATATGTCCGGATTAACGAGTTTTCCAGATAATTGAATCATGCAAATTTTTAATTTACAATGTCATCATACCGTATACATCTACACGTACATGTATATGCTAGCTGTAAATATACTGCATATTCAACAATGGTTGAAATAAATTAATGAATACATCTACTGACTTGTGTTTATATCACATTATTATAACATGCGTTATGGCAAAATAATAAAATGCAGTCATTTTATAAGTCGTATTTTACAGCTGTTATAGCTGCTAATCAGCGGATAATTGACGTCCCCCATTTTATTCTGAAATGAGGCCCTATACTATCCACAGCTTAAATCAATCAACTGTATTTGTACAGCCATCAATAAACTGTAATTGTTACATACAATTGGTAAACAACAAAAAGGCTTAATGACACATTTAATTTATTAACCATATGTTATGTCACAAAGCGTGAACGATTTGATCCCAGTGTGTTTATTTAATTATTAACAGCCCCCGTCGGCGACTAGCTAAAACAGACATTGTTTATACAATCCCTGGTTACAATATGGTCATGCTGCTTAGTTTTTTCCACACACATGATCACGTGATCAATTGATAACTTTAACATACCACTAGAATTTGACCAGTCAGAGATTGATACATTGACACACCTCCAAATTTGCTTAGGTTAATCTGTGTTATATGTACGATTTTTCGAATTTTCTTAATTTTGGACAGATTATTTCCGTATTATCGAGACAAGTTTTATAGTAATTTTACACTTTGGTCCCCAATTTTGATTTCCGGATTCTTGATTAAAGGAGCACATTAACGTGTAGGAATTCCATTTCCGTTTAATTATGTCCGGATAGCGAGATTTCCGGATAAACGGAGTTCGGATTAACGAGGCTCCTCTGTATATGGTTATTGTAAAGGTCTTTATTCTCTGCTAGTTCTTTTATGTTACTCTTATTAAAACCCACAAAAAGAGTCGAATAGGCCATGGTCAGTAATGTTGTCATCTGTTCACCTCAGTATATCTATTACATCTTATGTGTCTAACGTGGGTACGTGAGAAAGCTTCCCAGTAGCTTCTCATGGGTCGGTGGTTCTTTCCGGGGTTTTCCAGGGTTCTTCCTCCACTATTGATACTGGCTGCCATGTATAGCCTATCTTGTGCTGAAAAATGGCGTTAAACCCTACAACAACAACAACAACAACATCTTATGTGGGTCAGTTGCTTCCTCCTTACATATGTCCAACTAGGCCTATCTAGTACAACAATAAAACAAAAAAAAAAAAAACAAAAACAAAAAAAACCCCAAACAAAATACACAGGTATATTGTTGAACTTGAAACTGATGCATTTTATTAAGTTTTAATATCCTGTATTCACTTTAATAGATTCAGGGAGCGTTGGCAAAATGGAATTTCTAACAACCTCAAGGTTTTTTTCTCAGATAAAACCAAGGTGGTTTAAATTCAATGATTAGTAAAGGATGTATGAACTGAACTATGATCATCTCTGTCAAGTACAACTAATGAGTCAATAAGAATAGTTGGAATATTATCTAGAGGAAGCTTGGACTCATCCAGAAAATAAAATTTTAAACAAATGGTAAAAAGAATTGTTACAAAATTCTAACCAACAACTGAATAGTCCATAGGCCGAATGCATCAGATACCTCATGCATTAGAGCACATATGCTTCCTTCTCCTCTAATTACCTCGCTGACCAATTTAAAGGAAAATAAAGTTTGAAATCATTGCCAATCATTATATATGAACACTACTATCTAAGAATCGGTACCTAGAACTTTCATCATGTCCTGACAAATATTTCATGGTCTCATTTCTTCTAGTACTATTACCTAAGTATTTGTTATGTAAGAATAGCCAAGCATACAAAGTTTGCAGCATGCTAACAGTTGCTGGAGCACTTTGAAAGCTAAGAAACCTTGGGCTCATACTAACATCTTGTGCTCCGATAGACATTTGCACACAACAAACCGTGTCTGATCCCAATACATACAGTAATTTACGACGAGAAGAATATTTATGTAATTTTAGATGGTAGTTACTATAAATGGCAGTGTCAGCAGGCTTGAAACAACTCACGGTTGGTTCCTTGACAAGATCAGACCTAACCAACTCATCATTTCATCAAATAGCTTGGCATAAAATGAAGCAGAATTTCACATCTCACTGTAACCACGCTGAAATACAGAAAACTCAACACAGAAGGAAGGAGGACTTTACAATGAATATGTTTGGCTGAATGAACTGAACCAAATGTAACAAACGTAACATGCATGTTTTGCACCTATGTGATACACAATAATAACACACATTAAATGTAGTACTGTGAACTAAAAAATGATAATTTGTAAATTTCATGACTTTAACTGCGTCATAATTTGCCCACACCAATGATGTCATCAATAGTAATATGATCATATTAAATCTGACACTGAAAGAGTTCTCTTCCATCATCCATGTTAGAAACTCTCTGCTCTAAATGTTCATTTCAACCAAAATAACACACAAGAAATATTCATTTTTGTGACTGATTTACCCCGAAAGTAAATTTTAACAGCTGGCTCCCTCATGCAAGACATACTAGGATTGAGATTAGTACACTTAGATGTGACCATTTTAATTTTAAGTGTAGGGTGTGCAGGGCTCTACATATACTACACTGAATATGGTGTTTTGATTCCAACCCATGTTTTGTTTCCTCCCGGTCGTCCTCCCATCTAGAAAGCCTGCTAACTTTGTCCTCATTAACAAGACAGTGAAACCTACTTTAGGAGACAATTGTTTATAGAGGACATTTGGAGGAACATACCATTATATTTATGATCATCATTAACCAGTATAAAAAGAACACCTGTCAACAAAAGTTCAGATTTGTATGGTCCATTGAGCGTAACTGAAATACTGTATATAAGCTGCATAAAATGAAATATTATGGTTGAAAATCAAGAGTTTTGCAAATGTTGAATCTCTTCTGTAAACGGTGTTATTATGACATAACTGTCTGCACAAGTGAGACAGGAATTCATAGCATATATGGTACAAACTTTAACATTTTTCTTAAAGTTTTGTTGAATGTAGCAACTTATGTAGAAGATGGGTAATTTTGAAAAGCCTTAAGACAGCACTTCAACATTATTGATAATGCAGCTGCTGTAGTATTGGAAAAATGATATCTATGTCTTACTAGTGGAAAACTGGCACCAATATCTGGCTACTAGAAAATGGTAACCTACCTCTGACTTTTGGAAAACTTATCTATGTCCCACATTGGCAAGAAAACATGAACTTAAGAAATATTTGCGGTGCTGAAAAACAGGCAACTTTTTTTAATCTATCTGTTTGCAAAATACATGTTAGAAATAGTGGCCCAATCAAATTTTCTGAACTTTCTTAACTGTTATCTCTACAAATCTAAAATAAATTCTACAGAAATGATTATTGCAACCAAAGTATGAGATCTTGCTAAATCAATGATAATATAATAAAACTGTTAAGTTTATAAGAACATAATGGATTCGTGGCATATATACTTGGAGATGTTTTTTTGTGCATTAGAAGGTCTGATAATAGGTAACTACAGAAATTTAGTGAAAAATGTTTATTTCTAATTCATAAACCCAAGGTATAGGAGGAAAACATGCATGTCACAAAATAAACTGTCAAAGCCTCACAATGATTCATCCTAGGAATTGAGGAAATACATTAAGAGGTTTAAGAAATATAAGGAAATGATAAATCTAATAAGCAAGAGCTGAATGCAAACTTTTTGTTGTTGTTGTTGTTGTGGGGCTTAACGCCATTTTTCAGCACACGATAGGCTATACATGGCGGCCAGTATTAATGGTGGAGGAAGAAACCGGGAAATCCGCGGAAAGAACTACCGACCCACGAGAAGCTACTGGCAAGCTTTCTCACATATCCACATTCGCCGAATCTTAGACTCGAACCCACGCAGACAGAGGTGAGATGGCAGTGATCCGTAACGGAGAGCGCTTTAGACCACTCGGCCACTCGGGGCCCCCTCAAACTTTTTACTACTGTCATCTTGACTCCAGGTCACTACAGTAAGCACACATGTCATAGAATGAACTGACTTAGCTTCAAAATGATTCATGCAAAGCACCATGTGAATGTATCAAGCACTTTAGGATTTATTAGCAGATGAAAACATTTCACAGACCTTGATACAAAATATTACTGATTTTGACAGCAAGCTAAGGGCAAGCATGTATGTTGTAGAATTATATATATATATATATATATATATATATATATATATATATATATATATATATATATATATATATATATATATATATATATATATATATATATCTTAGTTTGATAATGATTCATTCTGAGTATGATAAAAACCTATTAAGGGGTTTAGGAAGTAAATGAAATAATTTTGAACAAAACCTTAATGCAGATTTACTTGTTGACTGAGCAGATCTTTTTAGAAGCACAATGGTCAACCCCACAGCATGAGGAAGGGTTCAGAAATGGTGTCCAAAATATTGCCTGATTCACATTAAGTCTGCTTAGCACACCATGGCTGATGGGGATCCAACCTTAGTGGTTGAAAATCGAACAAGAAGGTGCCTGAAGTGTGTGCACTGTTACGACCCTGTAGTTAAATTACATGTGTGTTAAAATTTGAATTCTTTTTAATTCTTTCTGTTTCATTTTTATTTCATTTTTATGTCATTAAATATAATTATTATTATTATGATGATTATGTTCGCAGGGTCTGATATTTTATTAGAAACATCGTGTTTATTTAGAACGTAAATGTGACTCGCGTAAGCACGATTTTTGCATGACGGTTTTGTCATATTAAGTAACAGTCGGAAATAGCTATGTAAATGATTGGTTGTGACCACGGTCATTACTAATGATACTTGTTGACATTCTATACTACGTTGGCGATATTTCGAAATCTCCATAATTTCTTCATGCGTGTGCATGGGGTGACGTATTAGTTTGCATTAAAATACTCAGGTAGCTGCGAACTAGACTAGAGTCATAGTGGAGAGTCATATTTTAACATCTTAGAGAGTCACATCATAACATCTTATAGAGTTTCTAATACCTTAAGAAGGTATTCCTGTGCTGGAAAGAGTTGTTCGTTCGTACGTATGAAGAACAACATGTGTTTGTTATTGATGATAGCTGTACTTCATCTACCTTTTCAAGAATAACTATTTTCCCTGGAGAACTACACAACTGGCTTTTGGACAAAGACATTTGCTGAAATTATTTCTAAATTGGAACAGAACAATACAAATTGTGATTCACAGTGAAAAGTCTGGACATTTGTGTTTAAACTTCGTCTGACGTCATCATTCGCCATCTTGGAACGGAATTGAGATTCAGACTACTTCAGTTTAGAACTGTTTATTCACAGGACTTATGTGTTTTCACAATTTTAGGACAAATATTTGGATCTTCTTCGTAAATCGTAAGTCTTGTTTCATATATTTACATTTTCACCGTGTTTTCTAGGGAAATACATCATTTTGTTAAAATTTACAAAGCTTGTTGTAGTCAATCATTTCTTTGTGTTACTTTAAACGAGCCGATACGTAACAGCACACTAATGGACTATGGAATGCACCCGTGTTTCAAGCACAGCCATCTCAATTACTAAATCAGCATTAGGGGCAGAGACAGTCAGAATGTCCGAGTATTGAAGGCTATGAGAAGTGCAGAATGCTGGACTAACCACTGGCTCATAGTCTCCAAGTTCAATAGCTCAATATCCAGATTGAGCCTAGAGGATGACCTAAAGGCAAAAATGTGTCGAGAAAACTCAATGTTTCCAAAATGAACAAGAGAATGTGAAACAGGTGATTGTTGAAGAACTGTGCAGCCAACTAGAAACAACTGATGTGAACTCTCCGAATGCTGAGAAACAATGGGCAGGCTACAGAGATTGTATGTATTCAGCTGCACCTAATGCCCTTTGTCCAATAAAATGTAAAGAAGAAGATTGGTTTGGTGAGAATGATACTGACATAAGGAGACTACTGAACAAGAAAAATCAGCTCCAAAAGGCCTGTTTAGAAGAAAGCGCTTCATTATCGAAGATGCCAGCCTTCAACAACATGAAGAGGATTGTTCAATGGAAACTCAGAGTTCCGAGACTCCAGGCTGAGCAACAAGGCAAATTAGATTCAGCCCTAAGCCGCTTGAATGACACGAAGAACTTCTATGATGAGTGCATATTATTACCGAGCTGAGCTATCCTGAGCATAAGTGTCCATATTGATGTTGTTACTGTTGCTGTGGGGTTTAATGCTATTTTTCAGCACACGATAGGATATACATGGTGGCCAGCATAACTGGTGGAAGAACCCCAGTAAGAACCACCAACCCATGGAGAGCCACAAACAAGCTTTCTCACATACCACATTGACAGAGCCAGAGACTCGAACACACACACACAGACAGAAGTGAAACAGCGGTGATCCATAATAACCACTCAGCCACCCGGGGCCCCCAGTCTATATTGATGAAAGTATATAGTTTCTGCTTTGTTGTTAGCATTATAATTAACATTAAAAAGTATTTTGCATGATTTACAGGGTATGACAAATCCACTTGTCTGATGCCTGGGACAAGCTCAGATTTGGCTTGGGTAAGATCAAGATTGTTGACTAATTGATTGTATATTTTTTGGCACACTAGCACTTTGAGTTATATAGTGCCGCACAAGTTATATGACAAACAAGCGTAATCAAAAAGGTTTATTATCAAACAGTGGTAAAAGTACAAAAACACGATGATGATATGGTGAAAATATGAGGGTCCTGATAAAAGGGGAATACTGATTGATTGATTGATTGATTGATTGTGGATTTTATGGCACACCAGCACTGTGAGGCTATATAGCACCACAAAAAGGCCATATGATAAAAAAGTATAGTCAAAAAGGTTTATGTTCTTGGTGGTGGATAGTTGCTCATGGTCAAGTCCAAAACAGAGGTCATGTTCAGTTCATAGTTCATTATTATATAAATGTACCCCTTGGTGGTGGATAGTTGCTCATGGTCAAGTCCAAAACAGAGGTCATGTTCAGTTCATAGTTCATTATTATATAAATGCACCCCTTGGTGGTGGATAGTTGCTCATGGTCAAGTCCAAAACAGAGGTCATGTTCAGTTCATAGTTCAGTATTATATAAATGCACCCCTTGGTGGTGGATAGTTGCTCATGGTCAAGTCCAAAACAGAGGTCATGTTCAGTTCATAGTTCAGTATTATATAAATGCACCCCTTGGTGGTGGATAGTTGCTCATGGTCAAGTCCAAAACAGAGGTCATGTTCAGTTCATAGTTCAGTATTATATAAATGTACCCCTTGGTGGTGGATAGTTGCTCATGGTCAAGTCCAAAACAGAAGTCATGTTCAGTTCATAGTTCATTATTATATAAATGCACCCCTTGGTGGTGGATAGTTGCTCATGGTCAAGTCCAAAACAGAGGTCATGTTCAGTTCATAGTTCAGTATTATATAAATGCACCCCTTGGTGGTGGATAGTTGCTCATGGTCAAGTCCAAAACAGAGGTCATGTTCAGTTCATAGTTCATTATTATATAAATGCACCCCTTGGTGGTGGATAGTTGCTCATGGTCAAGTCCAAAACAGAGGTCATGTTCAGTTCATAGTTCAGTATTATATAAATGTACCCCTTGGTGGTGGATAGTTGCTCATGGTCAAGTCCAAAACAGAAGTCATGTTCAGTTCATAGTTCAGTATTATATAAATGCACCCCTTGGTGGTGGATAGTTGCTCATGGTCAAGTCCAAAACAGAGGTCATGTTCAGTTCATAGTTCATTATTATATAAATGCACCCCTTGGTGGTGGATAGTTGCTCATGGTCAAGTCCAAAACAGAGGTCATGTTCAGTTCATAGTTCAGTGTTATATAAATGCACCCTTATTTAGTGTTGATATGTGCTGCATGCATCTATTACATAAATGCCTGCAGTTTCATTTATTTGTTAATGTTTTATTTCAAAGAATACATTGTCAAAGTTTGATACTTCCATTTTATAGTCAATATCTAGATCAGTCCATATTTCCAAGAGAGAAAAATAAATTTTCAACGAATCAGTGAACTTGAAAGTTTAGCACATGGTTATCAGCTGGGTCCGTATTTGGAGGGTCTTTTATACATGGAGGTACTTTTACAATCAATATTAATTACAACACAAGTATGTCACAAACAGTTTCACCTCCTCTAAAGATAGTGATAGTGACACGGAGCTCTAATTACCCGCGAATAACCCAAGCACGGACACTCATGCAACATGTATTTACACTACAACAGGGCTGTGGGCCGAGTACAGTTTTATTATGTACAATTTAATTTTCTAAATTGGAACTAATGAAAATAAAACATTTTCTTGTAATAAATATTAAGTATTGTTAATTTCATATAACATCCATATATTAAATGTGATGATACCTGAAAACTATGCAACGTTTAATGTTATTTTGTTTTGACTCACACATAAAAACTGTACTTCGGATGACACGTCACGCCACAGTCCTCATCAACATATTTGTATTAATGCACCGCATGTAAACATTGGCGCGTGAACTATACTGAACAAGTAACGGTATTCTTTCTTACTTTAAAGGATAATGTTGGGTGAGAAAAAGGATCTACGTTGGGATTTGGACCAAGACAAGGAAATCCCAGTCGCGGGGTTACATTATGTCTCCCCACTCGTCAAGCCTCGAGGGGAGACAAATAATGTAACCCCTTGACTGGGATTTCCTTGTCTCGGTCCAAACCCCAACATAGATTCTATATACCCCAGGCTGTGGTTCCCTATACAAAATTCCCATTGACGCTAAAGTACCCCAGGGTGATCTTTTGACGCCACAAATCGTGACGCTATAATGCCCCGGGGGGGGGGGGGTCTGTAATGTATTTTCCCATTGACGCTAAAATACCCCACTTCACTACTAATATCTGACTAACACTTCTTGTGGATCCAAGTATTTAGTTACAAGACAAGTATTTATAGGTCTCCTGTTAGTATTGTGAACAATATCTGACTAACACTCCTTGTGGATCCAAGTATTTAGAAACATCAAGGCATGAAAGAAATCCACGTTGCAAAATCATTGTTGATGAGTGCTATTTATTTCCAATCACACCTATCAAAGGCATTCCATGAGGTATAGTACAGTTATCACCCGTCACCATGAAATCAGCGAATTGCATCAAAGCAATGTTTGACAAGCTGACTTTTGAGAGCTAGCAAGCTCAGAACATTTTAGAAATTCTCCGAGCCATGCAATCATGGCTAGGATGAGGATTGAAAAGCGTGCCAATTCGGTATAAGTACCAATATTATGATTAAAAGGTAACAGACAAGATATAAATATGCATTCCCTCTCTTTGTCAAAAGTGACTTCAAACATTAAATTCACAGCATCATATCCAAATAAGAAATGCTGGACTGATCTAGATATTGACTATAAAATGGAAGTATCAAACTTTGACAATGTATTCTTTGAAATAAAACATTAACAAATAAATGAAACTGCAGGCATTTATGTAATAGATGCATGCAGCACATATCAACACTAAATAAGGGTGCATTTATATAATACTGAACTATGAACTGAACATGACTTCTGTTTTGGACTTGACCATGAGCAACTATCCACCACCAAGAACATAAACCTTTTTGACTATACTTTTTTATCATATGGCCTTTTTGTGGTGCTATAT